>JAGXOD010000012.1:1992500-2117500 GCA_020368025.1 Brachyhypopomus occidentalis
AAAGTTGATTGCCGAGTGCCTGTTGATTGAGCCATATCTTCCGCGGGCTGCCGTAACACCGGCACCGTCTGCGGCCCAGGCAGAGGGCGCATCTCCGTCCAAGCTCAGGCGCAAGGAATGTTTGAATGTGCGCTATAGAATGAATTGTATAATATTTGGGTGATTATGGGATTACTTGGAAAAAGTAAAATAGTAAGGATAAGAATAGGAAAAAATAGGAAAAATTTTTCCCCAAGGTTTTATATATATATATCCCCTATCTATCTATCTATCTATCTATCTATCTATCTATCTATCTATCTATCTATCTATCTATCTATCTATCTATCTATCTATCTATCTATCTATCTATCTATCTATCTATCCATCTGTGTATGTGTATATATATATATATATATATATATATATATATATATATATACACAGATAGATGGATAGATAGATAGATAGATAGATAGATAGACAGACAGACAGGCAGACAGGACGAGGCTGGGGCAGGATGAGGGTGAGACGGGACAATGGTGGACGCGATGAGGCTGGGCAGGACGATAGTGGACATGACGAGGGTGGACTGGACGAGGCCGATGCAGCACGAGGTTGGACAGGACGAGGCTGGGCAGGACAATGGTGGGCAGGACGAGTGCGGGGCAGGACGAGGGCGGGGCAGGACGAGGCCGGGGCAGGACGAGGGCGGGGCAGGACGAGGGCGGCTCAGCGCTTCACTTTCGACATGTTTGCGCTGCACATTTGCTCCATGTCCCGTTGGATTTGCGTATGAACAGGTAGAAGGGTTTTCAGATTGCTCTTTTTTGCTTACTGACAGACTAAGGAAGAAAGAGCAGGGGGTGGGTGAGAGACAGACAGACAGACAGAGAAAGATAAAAGTGTGAGAGAGAGAGAGGGAGGGAGAGAGAGAGAGGGAGAGAGGGAGGGAGAGGAGGAGAGCGGCTGATGGAAAGTTCAAACCGCTTGAGTGAGCGAGATGGCGAGCGCAGGCAGCCAGCACGCTGTGATGGAATGATTCCATTCGGGGCCTCTTCTTAGGCAACGGGCAGCAAGCGTATGAAGATTGATACAGAAGTTCTCGCCTCGCTTTGCCGGATCATCAGACGGATTGATATTGTGCTCCCTCTCCGGATGAAGACGAAGTAAGTGTTATCATACTCAATACAAGGCTCTGTCAGGGGCTGGAGAACCGGGGCCGCGTCGCCGGTCACGGGAGCGTTGCGCCAGCTGTCATGCGGATTTATCGGCTAGACGGTGAGCGCCGTTGTCTGCTAGGCAGGGGTTTGGGGGGGTGGGGGGGGGGGGGGGGGGCACAGCACTGAAAGCACAGCGCCAGAGTGGACAGTTCTACATTGCAGACTGAATTACAAGCCCATTGGGCAAGGTGTCATCTGTCCATACTTCATCACGGTTGGTGCCTCAGAGTGAGAGGACGAGGAATACACGTCTTCAAATTCATATACCGTTAAAGGAAGAGCAGAGATGAGGTAAAGGACAATTCGGCGAAGATTTATTCTGGTTGCGGACTACGCTACTGATATTTACTACTGAGCATGCAGAATATATGTCACGCACGCCGCCGTTGCGCCTCCAGTGCTTCTCTGCTTCCACGACCATCCCTCACGACCCAAAGAAGAAAAGCTCGAAGGCTCTTTTCTGTCCTGACACTCAGGTGGGGACGGACCAGCGGTTTCCAAACAAAGGCTGAATGTTCACTTCTTGAGTCCCTAAGCACTTAAATATGAACTAAAAGTAATTATACTGACTTTTTTTTCTTAACGCTGTACAATCTATTGTCTGGGTATGGGTAAGGTATGGGTTTGATAGAGATTGCAAATCACTTCTATCGCTGATAGGAGAAATGTTGTAATTGTTAAACAATTTGGATCTCTAAGATTAGACTCATTTGACAAGTACAAGATACTTTTTGCAAATAAAACGCAATCTTTTTTTTCTCAAAGCAAACCGACTGGATTCCTGGTATGTGAAAAACATCAAGTTGGTCAAATCAGTGGAATGCATCGCCTGACCTCTTGTAAGAATTGGCACCTGTTTCTGGAAGCCCTTCAACAATGCCATTGTCACAGAAGGACATGCCAAATATGATGGAAGACAAGTCACAATTTCAGTAAATATGAAAACTTACTGGAAAACAAATAAATGCAGTGTGTAAACAACCCTGAGTGATTAGCCTATAGCAATAGAGTTTCCCTGGAAGTGTGTGTGAGTGTGTGTGTGTGTGTGCATTAGATTGTACGTATGTGTGTGTGTGTGTGTGTGTGTGTGTGTGTGTGTGTGTATTTCAGTGCATATGTATGTGTGTGTGTGTGTGTGTGTGTATTTCAGTGCATATGTGTGTGTGTGTGTGTGTGTGTGTGTATTTCAGTGCATATGTATGTGTGTGTGTGTGTGTGTGTGTGTGTGTGTATTTCAGTGCATATGTGTGTGTGTGTGTGTATTTCAGTGCATATGTGTGTGTGTGTGTGTGTGTGTGTGTGTATTGTGTATGTGTGTGTGTGTGTGTGTGTGTGTGTATTTCAGTGCATATGTATGTGTGTGTGTGTGTGTGTGTGTGTGTGTGCACTAACCCTAGCCCCGTAAAGCAGATGATAACATACGCTGCTTCTGTCTGACATTATGGCTCTGTGCCAGCATGAACAGAAGACGTAGGCCTCTCTAATATAAGTATGTGCTTGTCTCTATGGAGAGGTTTTATGGTCACCGTAAAGCTGCCAGTCACATCTGAACGCTGCCCTAGCCCCTCCCCCCCCCATGCCCCCCCCCCCCCCCAACCACACCCCCAACACCCCCCCACCCGATCTCTCCCTGTAAAAACTCCGTCTGGAAAAACTTCCACGGCCCCTGTGCAAGCACTTACACACATTTCTCTTTCCATCCATCATTTTAAATGTCCTCCATGGGACAGGAATCGAAACGCCACTCTTTCTCTTCCTCCAGGTTTTGGTGCTTCTTATGAGGGTCGGCAGACACAGGCAGGCAGACTGGGATATGAGAATCAGGTTTAATGGAGATACGTCTCTTCAAAAGGGGCGGGAGAAAGCATACAGGAAGAGGAAATGCGCTCATTTGACCCGTATGCGTGGCGAGTCATCGTGCTGCATCAAAGGTCAAACGACTCATTGATAGAGAGGTCATGTGGTTCAAAGGTCGTCTGCTGCATTTACAAACTTCCAGTGGCCAGAGAGACAAGCAGGCAATAGTGAGAACTCCCAAGTATACACACAAAAGGCACACACACACACACACACACACACACACAGTTTCTCCCCCACCAGGTGGTATCAGTTTGTAGACAGCATGGAGCTACATGAGTGCAATGTGGGTTATGATGTGACCCTGTCAGCTCAGTGACCCAGAAGAGTGACGGGGTGATTGGTTCGATGTCACCACCGTATGGGGCGTTGGGGTTTGGGGGAGGGGCCAGAGCATCTGGGCCAGGCCTGCATTACAGCTCTCAGCAGTACGATCTATCTCCCTTTTAGCCTCTGTCACTACTGCTTTGACTCATGATAATCTGACAGCTAATGCAGGGTTAGCACGTGGTCCCGCTGAGGAAGACACACACACACACACACACACACACACACACACACCCTACTGAATTCCCTAGATATTTCCACTAGCACTCTATAATTCAACCATACTCACTTAACATACACAACCACCACATGTACTGTAGCCTTACAAAAATATAATGATGACATAATGTCTAAACGTCACACTAGAGTTTAACATGATGACGCGGCAGAAGATCCCGCCAGGGCTTTCTAGATATCACCAGAACATCTCTGTCCCCTCACGAAGCGTAACGGTTATACACCCCCCCCTCCCCAATCCTTGTGTAAATGGAGCCGTTCTGCCTAATTAGCTTCATAAAACCATAAACCTTCGGCCATAAAGCATTACACACGCCGCAACATTTTCTGATTTATAGCACGGAGAAGCAATGGGGGGGTATTCAGCAAACGTCTCAGGGATGATCCTGAGCTCATTTTAATTGTGGTTTGATTCCTGTAGCCATTTGCCAAATGATAAACTGCACCATGCTCTCCAGCGGGCCACCGAGAGAGTCTTTATTATGACAATTAAGTGTCTGTATTATATTTTATCGTCCCTCTCTCTCTCTCCCTCTCATTCTCTCTCTCTCTCCCTCTCATTCTCTCTCCCTCTTGCTCTCAGATCACTTCATCAGTACGGTGGAGCTTTTGTGGAGATTAAATTGAGACTCCACTCTCACTTTCACCATCCCTGAGCACTTTCTTATGTTTTATGACATAAGCTAAATCAATTTTATGCTACTATTGATCCCCCCACCCGCTGTATCACTGTACCCTTTCTTAATACGGCGCGGCGCATCTCACTGATATCTCTCTCTCTGCTGATCTCTCTCTCTGCTGATCTCTCTGTCTGCCGAGGCCTTCTCTAGGCAGGCGTCCCTGGTGACCTTCGGTGTGTTTAAATAGAAGGGGGTGGTCGTGTGTGTGTGTGTGTGTGAGTGTGAGTGTGTTTCCATTTCTCCCAGGGCAGGCAGAGATGAAGAGACAATGACCAGAAGGTGGCAGGTCCAACTGCGCTAATCGCTCTCGCCAACCTTCTAACCGCAGCACGTGTGTGTGTGTGTGTGTGTGTGTGGGGTGTGCTCAGAATGGGTGGGGATGAGAAAACATTCAGTGTTTGTGTCATTTCTGAGAGCAAAACTTTCTCATGATGCATTTAGTGACCAAACTGTGGGATTGTGATGAGGAAGTATGTGTGAAGTCTGAATAAATTACAAATCCTCAGTACGTACTGTCCTCATCTTAAAAAGAAGAGCTCTCTCTCTTACACACACACACGCGCGTACACACAAAGGGATGCACTGGACTGAGAGGAAGTCTGTGGCATCCTCTGGACTACACGGAAGTGAGAGAGAACACACATTTACACACGCACACACACTGCAAGTCAGAGATTACAGATCGCCAGCCTGCTGAGAGGAAGTGCTGATAGTCTGCGACCTCTGACCCCATACTGGGCACTGGGCTCATAGTGTACTTACAGGAAGAGGGCGAAGACACTGAAGGGCGTGTAACAAGCCTTCCCTGGCAGCCATCATCCAACCACACAGGGTGGGGGTCAGGGTGGGGGTCAAGGTAGGGGGCTTTGAGTGCTGCTCTGCTCCGTCATTTGGTCCTAACATCTACACAGAGTGTAGAAGAGAAAAAGTGCTTTAATAAGAATGATGTGTGTGTGTGAGACGAAGTACGTTTCTGTGATGAGAATTTCTGCAGTTTTGTTTAACTGCTTGACTTGTGTTTATGTGTTTCCTGAGAAACATCACTCTCTCTCTCTCGTTCTGTCTCTCTCTCTTTCTGTCTCTCTCTCTCCCTCTCTGAGCTCCATCCTCCGCTGTGGACAGCCCTTCACATTATGATGTGGATTGGCGTGGAGCAGCTGTCCCTGGACCCTGCGTCCCCTGTCCCTCCGGCCCCTCGTCCTCCAGCTCCGTCGCCGCCGCTGACAGCCCTATGATGGATTAGGAATTGTCACCTGGGACGCCTGTCACTTGTTCACAAGATGCCCATCCCTCATCTCCCAGCGCAGGGGTTTGGATCCAGCCCCGCCCCTCCCGAGACAGCCAATACCACGCGGCATAATGCGTCGCCGCGACATCGCTTGTTGCCGGGCGGGGCTGAGGTACGCTCCAACGCATTCATCATGTTTTAATATGTTATTACATTTGCTCTGCCGGCCAATCGCGCAGACACGCCGTCCACGCCTGCCTCGGTCAAGCTACCCGCGTGACACCTGCACCTGCTCTTGCAAGCCCGAACACGGACGCCTCGTGCACGTAAACAAACACGCATGCACATGCACATATTTATTTGTGTTTTTTTTTTTTTATTGTGCAACAGTGACCAGTTCAGTCCAAATCAAATAAGAATTCCTGAATTTCTTTATTTTGGCATTACACCACTGCATGAAAAAATTTAAAACTAAAAATTTATATACTGATTTCAGCTTTGTATGCCAAATGTGTTTGATGCACTTGTGTTAATTGTTTGATGGATTTTTTTGCTGAGCTTTGGTGACCTTTTGGTGACCTTTGGACCTTCTGAGTTTCATGTCATTTCACGATTTTCCCAAACACAGCGTACACACAACGGCTCTTCTAGCATCTGCTCAGCATCGTTGCCATCTTCAGCGCCGTGGCGATTACACAGCGCTCTCCCTGTCTCTGCGCTACCCAGACTGGGACTGACACTGCTCGCACGTCATCCTTCGAAACCAGGCCCCTCCCACTCGCCCGGCTGCCGTGGCCACGCCCTCACGTGCCGTGCTGAGGTACCGCCTCTTCCCTGAGCCGTAATGGCTTCCTATCAGGCCTAATGGGCCTCGGCCTGCTCATGCACGCGCCGGCCCGGCGTTGGGAACGTGCGTGCGGGCGACGCTGGGCGTCCTACGGCAAGCATATTGTCATTACGTTCATTTTTTCCCCCCCACCGAACACTCCCTGGCTGGTGGCATAAACGTCGGCGTGAGAGCGATCATAATTGGCTCGGAACACATGCGTAATTGCCTTCAGCTGCGGTTCCCGTACAGTTGACATTGTTCGGCGGCGGCGAGGTGATCAGCGATTTGAACACACAGCTTGTTTTCTGCCCCCCCCCAACACACACACCCTTTTGCGGGTGGTAATTGAAATATGCTACGTGTGAATGGGAGATTACATTAAGAGCAGCAGATAATCACCTGACAGGGGAGTAATTGAGTCTGCAATCTGCCAGTGCGTCGCAGAGAGCTCAGGGGAAGCGCCGAGACGGGTGCTGGGCGGGAAGTGTGTGTGTGTGTGTGTGTGTGTGTGTGTGTAAGTGTGGTATCAGGATCACCACTCTTGGCTCGCATTCTCTCAGAGCAGGAGTGCCAACCAGGCATTCCGTAGCTCCCTCCCTCTCTCTCTCTCTCCCTCCCTCTCTCTCTCTCTCCCTCCCTCTCTGTTTCTCCCTCCCTCTGTCCTTCCATTTTTGTTTTTTTGTCTGTCTGTTTATCTGTACCCCTCTTTCCTCTCCCTCTTTCTTTTTCCTGTCTCTATCTTTCTATCTTTCTTCTCCTACAACCCCCCCCCCCCTCGTGAGTGGTTATGTGAAACCACTTCTCCAGGAAGGGCTAGCAGATGGTTGCTCGTTGATCCTTCATTTCATTTTCATAATCATTCATATTCATGTCTCTTGGGCCATATCCGATAGCCGATTGGCTTGCGCGCACTTCGGATGCTCCATACCGAGGGCCCCATTCAAACCAGGCCGCTCCAGCGATCACCACCACGTGTGCCGTATTGCCACTCAAACTGCCTCTGTGCGCGTTTCTGCTGCTTTTCGGCAAGCGCGTAATGTAAATGCGTTCGGCGTCTTTAAACAGGAGACGGGGCCCCCGTAACTGCTGCTTGGTCTGAGATGAAAACAGAAATGACCCACCACTGCAGAGGACAGAGGGATCACACACAGGCCGGTCTGATCCTGGATTAAAGAGTGATTTTGGGATCCATGATCAACTTTAATACGCGTGTTGAATTTAGCCCCTGAATTTTTTTTTTTGTAGTATTAATACAATAGCGATACACAAAGACATAGGAAGAGAGAGAGAGAGAGAGAGAGAGAGAGAGAGAGAGAGAGAGAGAGAGAGAGAGAGAAAGATCATGCACAAAGATAAACCACACAGTGGATAAGTAATAATGCATCGTGTAGCTGTTAGGTAAAAACAAAGTAAGGCAAATTAATCTTTTTTTCTCCTTTTCATCATCTCACATTTATGCGTATGTGCAGTCGCTGCCTCCTGATAATATGCAATTAAAAATAAAGATCATTTAAAGTTATTGGTGTCTACCTAATTACTATAACTTTGCCCTTGTAATGAGTGCCTTGCCTATCGATCGCGGGCAAATCTCCTCTTCCACTTGGAAAAAGCAGGTAGTTACTTTGTGTTAAATCATTAATATCGTAATGATTTTCCAGAACACTCTCAATTAAGAGCAAAACAGGAAACACCCCTGGGGAGCAGAAGTTGGCACTACTCAGCGTGCGATGGTCTGGATGTGTCCGCTGGACTGACACTAGGAAAGGCATCACCACGTGGCCAACAACCAGCGGCCGCGTCCAGCTGTCTCGGTGCTGTGGGCACACGTGCTCGCACACGTGCATACACACACACACACGTGGGAAAATGCCAACATGCCCAAAAGGTCGTCCTTTCTGTGGCAGTACGTAAACGAGAGAGGCACCACACACACACACACACACACACACACACGCACACACACACACACACACACACACACACACGCACGCACGCACGCACGCACGCACACACGCACGCACGCACGCACGCACACACACACGCACGCACGCACGCACGCACGCACGCACGCACGCACGCACGCACACACACACGCACGCACACACACACACACACATGTGAGCTCCTGCTCAACCTGTTACAGCACACTGTCATCAGGTCGTTTGTAACACCGTCATTCCAGCACCTGCGGAACACTTTAGGTTCGCTCTCCTCTACGCCACTGCCCCCCCCCCCCCCACACACACACACACACACACACGGCAGCTAATGTGCACGTCAGGCCAGCTTTGTGCTTGGACCAGGTGACCATGCCAACACACCGAAGCACACCGAAGTATTCTTCACACACACACACACACACACGTTTGTACAGCATCAAGCACACACACACACACACTCCTTCTTCACTCCTCATAACATTCACTACAGAGGAGCGACCAGCAGCGCTCGAACAAAGAGACCTTTTACCAAGGGAGAAATTCGTTATAGTCTCCATAACCACAATTTACTGCAGGTTCCTTTTGAAATGCTCGACATTTCCTCCCTCCTGTCTCAGATATTCTCACTGGGCGCGATGCGTCATCTTTCCTTCGCTTTATCACACATAACAAGGCATTTTCTACTTGTTTAATGTCATTGCCTAGGTAACCCCCAGGTCCTGGGCAACAATGCCAAAACAGCAGGTTTGTCAGAGCGGAGAGTAAAGGAGAAGTTTAAATCTTGTCTGAATCCGGGGTTGATATTTCAAATGCATATGAGGCTCACTTACTCATGCTGGGCAGACGGAGTCCGAAGGGGCAAACTGCAGCTTGTGTTTGGGCATGAGCCCTCCGTCTGGGGCCGCCCCAGCCCTCCGAGGTCTAGCGGCCTGTTGCACACCTTTCACCCCCCCCCGGCCCAACAACCCAAACACCCCCCCACCCCAACACCCCAACACCCCCGGCGTTCATGTTTCCGACATGACAGAACGACAAATTGCAGTACAGGTTTGTATTTACTTGCGAAGACATGAATACGTGTCAAACATTAACTGAGAGGATGAAGGAAGTCTCCTTTTCGGTCTGACCTTTTAATAAAAGCTGCTTTGATTGGATAATGTTTTCCGCTTTCCTAGCCCGGCGAACCCCTTCGAGTAGCTTTAACCTCTGGAAGCCACTGCTGAACGGCCTGATTTATGACACGTCCATCAATCGTGGGCCAAAGCGAAAGACATATTGTTATCAAAAGCGTAAAAATTCCTATCACTTTAGGTGTCAGCACAGAGACAAGGGAATGAAACGTGTATTCATAAAGGCGGCGAGGAGCATAAATCAGGGAATCGCACGCGGAGGGTGGGGCCGGGGGGGGGGGGAGGGTTGTGGCGTGGGGGGGTGGGGGGGGGGGTGTCGGGGCAGAACTGACCGGCCGGGCGTGATTAAATAAGGTGAACGTGTTAGGGGGATCTGCCTCAATGGTGCGCCGATTGTTTATTTATTTATTTACTTGTTTACCCACCAACCCCCCCCCCCCCACCCCCCACCCCCACCCCCACAAGCAGATCAATCTCAGACTGCATTTGAGTCAGTGGGTGTGTAGATGGGTGTATCAGACTGATGGTGTCAGTGGAGGACTTGTGACTGCCCTGATCTCAGATTGTATCACAAATTATTTTTTTCCATTCTCCTTTACATGTTTAAGGAGCAGTACTGACCCAGGAACAGTTCTGTTGATGCCGCGGGCCCGTGAGGCTTCCTGTGTGGAGCTCCTGTCAGACGCCAGGAGCATGAAGCCCCAGTCCTGGGCCAGAGACATCCAACCCCCCCAAGACCTCCGCAACAGGGGCAGCCTCCACCCACTCCACCCTCAGCAGGCTTTGGCAGCTGAACAGAAGGGTGGCGTGTGGTGTTTGGGCAGTGTTTACGAGCTCTCACCTCTGCGGGCTGTGGGGAGGTTCGGCCCTACCAGCCCCTACTGTGGGCTCCACGTGTGCACACACACACGTCTCGCACCCTGCAGATGCGGTCGCGGGTGTGAGGGGGCCGAGCCCTGGGGAGAAGGGTTCACGACCTCTCACCTCATCCATCACTCCATGATTGACATGGGAAGCCGGCCAGTGACAAGCCAGCGCTTTGGGGCGGGGCCAGGAATGTGGCAGCAGATGGAATCTATTGGTTCATATATATGATTATATGGTAATAAGTTTGTATGAGCACTGGAGGGATATTTAACAAGCCCTATTACGATTGGCACAGAGCACCGTGGCCTCATAAACACCCGTGTGTGGAGACCACTGCTTATGAGGACCATGTGATCGTCGAGTATTTAGAGAGAGAGAGAGAGAGAGAGAGAGAGAGAGAGAGAGAGAGAGAGAGAGAGAGAGAGAGAGAGAGAGAGAGAGAGAGAGAGAGAGAGAGAGAGTGAGAGAGAGAGAGAGAGAGAGAGAGAGAGAGAGAGAGAGAGAGAGAGAGAGAGAGAGCTTTGGTTCAGGATAGTCCTCTCATACTATAGAACGTAGACCAAGGTCAATTTAATTCATGCTAACTAATTCATCATAGGAAACTAATTAACAACTAATTAACAAATCCATCAACATACCCACTCTGTAGATTTAATGACGCTACTGATGTATGAAAGGTGTGATGCGTATGACAAGAGTCTAATCAAAGCGTTCCCTATTTAGGACGTGTAAGAAGCTTCCTGTCGTGTTCTTTGGTGTTCGCCTGCACTCATATGTCTGTTGTGGTGTGATCTATATAAAGTCTAGACGCTGCTTACACATATTTTTATGCTGATATATGTGGAGCTGGTGAAAGCTCTATGTTTGGGGAAGTTCACTGGCGTTTCTTCCTTCTGAACCAGACCAGACGGCAGGGCCGCTCCTGATATAGCGCAGACGGATACTCATATGGGACGAGTGTCACTTTCTGATCGTTTCATATGGTCCGTGTAAAAAGGAGAAGTAAGGTGTTTTCTTTTTTACTTAATCATCATTACGCTACAGCTCACCAGAGACACACGGCTTTGACAGTTATTTATGTAGTTCTTCTACAGCGAAGTGTGTGTCATGGGGATCGTCTTGCAATAGCGCAGCTATGACAACACATCCTCAACACTTTAGCTATAATATAAGTGCGCTTACCAGCTCCCACTAGGAATTTCATGTTATACCAGATTGAGTCAGAAGACAACGCATGATTCTTCAGAGCACAAATATTAAGACCAGGGGAAACTTCGCTAAGCCTGCGTCTTGTGACGAGACTGACTGGGCACAGACATCGACCCCAAAATAAATACTCGTTGAATGACAACGTTTGCATTATGCCTGCTTAATTATAGCATATGCAGTCTGTTGAGGTCTATACGTTTATAGTTATAAATGACAACAAAGGCTACAACATGACAGAGAAACACCACAAGAAAGACGTAACAATGTGATGTCACTGTGTTTACTCTGGTACACTCTCTACACACAGCCCTGCCTGACGCATGACTCTCTATGCCTACCACGATAGTTTAAGATTTTCTCATATCCTAATCCCATATCCTATCCCATATGCTAAATATCTGTGAAAGAGACGTATGAATCGACAAGAAAAGTGAAAGGTTCAAAATTAGCTTCACTTTTGCTCTTGTTACACAAGCTTTTAAATGTAAACAGGCTGAATGTTAATCCAAGAAAACATTACTGAGAGATGATGCTAAAATTCACAAATTCTTTTTGTAATCTTAGGCAATATTAAATCCCAGATAATCTGAAAGAATTATGAGTCACTCCTGTCATAATACCCCATGATGGAAAACGCAGACTGTTGTAATGCCGAGTTGCCCTACATCTTAGGAGGAACTTGTCACACAATGTCAAGCTGCAAGAAAATGTATTTCACACCTCACATGCGGTGCAGAAACACAACCTGAGGCAGTACGCATGGTGTAAAGATGACCTGAAATTAGGATTACCTTCTTAGAACCTTAGAATAGTACGTTAGTACGTTCTTGATCATGCTGCGCACGATTCTTCACTACCGTCGCGTCAAAGGAAACAGTTCTTGCTGTTCCGTAATGTCCGATCAAATGTGATGTCTCTTAATCTTCATCACTCTTCATCACCATCAAGCCCAACTGGGCATGAAAAAATTTACATTAACCAGTAACATCAATATCAATTTTTTTTTATGAATGAATGATTCGATTTATATAGCACCTTTCAAGATACTCAAGGTCACTTTACAATTTTAATACAGGTACAAGTCTTACACGACCAATCACACACCGGCGAGAAGCGGCAGCCAATAGCGCACTCTCCACAGCACCCTGGGGGACTGAATCAGGTGCAGGAAGGCGAGAGAGGACAGACCCTAGTGACAGAGCACCATCCACCACTGGGCACACAAGCACACACACAACTGTTTATATTGGACATGAAGAGACACACAGTCACACACTCAGGGAGAATTTGTCAGGGACCGTCAATTTACCCAACCACGCTTTGGACTGTGGGAGGAAACCAGAGACCCCAGAGGAAACCCACACAGACACGGGGAGAACATGCAAACATGCTAACCGCCAAGCCACCGTGTTGTCCAGTGATCCAATCATAATAATAATGTGCTGATGTGTCCACATGTACAGAGGACCCTGGAGGCCCATGGCGGTGGGGACAGGGTGGCGTGCGACACACCCGGCCATGCCAGTGTCATTCGTCGTGGAGCAGTCGTGGACGGATTCCCCGCCATATGCCACCCGTGAGAAATGAATGGGTCTCATTTGTGCTGGCCTGCTTGGGACTGGCAGTGGCATGGCAATCTGACACAAACAGATGAGCCCACACACACACACACACACACACACACACACACGCGTGTGCACGACCACGCGTCAACTCTACAGCAGTCTCCCCGAAAAATGCGGCGGATCTGAGACGTCAGCGTCCGATTGGCGGCGATAGCAGCGGCAGCACTGTGCCTGCCTGCCTGACCACGCCCCCCTCTCAGCGCCTGCCTGACCACGCCCCTTTCAGCGCAGTGACAGATGAGCTGGGGGCACAGGGGGGCGGGGCTGGCTGCCCTTGAAGGAACTTGGTCCTGTTTGCACTGTTTGCGAGTGCACATTTGTGTCCATGTGTGTGTGTGTGTGTGTGTGTGTGTGTGTGTGTGTGTGTGCACACGTGTGATGATAGCAGATGATTAAGGAGCAGACTCTCTGTTGACATGAGATACTAATGAGGATGAAATGAGAAGGTCAGGGCTGGTCTCGAGATGCACCCGCCCCCCTCTTCAGGACAGCCAGCTAATCCCCTACTTAATCGCCCCTGCCATGGCACACACACACACACACACACACACACACATACATACAAAAACATACTCACACACACACACTAACAGACACACACACACACCACTCATCAGCACCCTGCATCCTCATAATTGCAGTAATTAGCAACACAACAAGTTCATCTCAGCCACCGGCCGGCTGTTATGATTAGTGTTAGTCTCCGTCGGTCTTTCTCTCTCTCAGGACTTTGCCGCCACTGACCACATTAGCGCATCAACACGGGGCTTTAGCACACACATACATCAGGTTTCTGCCGTAAAAATAGAATTAAAAGGAAGCTATGTGGTATACACCAATGACTAATTCCATAATGTCCAATAATGTATAAAAAACAAAGTGAATGTGTGTGTGTACCTGTGTGTCTGTGTGTGTGTGTGTGTGTACCGAGTGATGACAGGTGTTAGTGCTTTGGAAGATGGCTTTGTGTCTCTATCAGTGAGGTGACCCGCTGACCCTATGGTTAGGGGAGGCACTTTACTGGGTGGTGTCATCCTTCACCCAGAGCGGGTGTAGCTCGGTGGGGCAGGACAGGGGGCTTCAGGCTCTTCTCTGCTTTCACCAGCCACCCTATGCTCATCACCATCGCCTCCGTTATTGTCTCACACCCACACACACCCACCCATTCACACACACAGACTCACACACACCCACAAGCCCCCCCCCCCTCCCCCACCCCCGCCACACACACATATACACACACATACTTGTCATTTTTCCTAACTGCTCACAGAAAGATAAGGGTCTGCGAGTGTCAGGAAGGTCAGGAAATTATGTGTGTGTGTGTGTACGGAGAGAGTGTAGAGGCATTTGGGGCTGTGTGTGTGTGTGTGTGTGTGTGTGTGCTCACTCCTGTGTGTTCCAGTTAGTGCAATGTAAATGATGTGTATATATGATAAACAAAATTTTGTGGATCACTAGTGCAGAGCAAAGACAACGTGCTCGTGTGTGAGTCTGTGACAGAGGAAGAGAGAGAACCAGAGAGTGTGTGTGTGTGTGTGTGTGTGTGTGTATCAGAAAAATGAGGCTGCCAGTGCTTAATTGAGCATACCGATTCCTAATGTGTCAGGCGGTGGCCCTGCAGATGAAGGATGGCACGTTTTAGCGCTGCATCGCTCCTTTGTTTCCTCCCAGAGAGTAATGAGAGAGGCGGCTCGCTGGAGACGCGTCCGTCCCATTCACAAAACACCCAGCGCACAAGCCGGTGCTCCACAGCGCCCCCTGGGAGAGTCCCGGCCAGCCCGTCCGTACCATCGCAGACGCCTCCTGCTCGAACCCTTGAACTGTATTGTTGCAAGATGTCGTTTTGCATACATTTGTATTCGTTATTTCCTTTTCTGTCTGCCGGCTGAGTGTTTTGATCACATGCTACTCGTTACTGAGCTTTGGTCTCGAGTGCAGAGAGTCATAATGCCTTTAAATTTAAGCCTCTTACACTGGAGCGGACCTGGAACTGTAGCTGCAGGGGCAGTTAGTGGGCTAGTGAGGGGGCAGAGGGGGGGTAGCTCAGGGGGGGGGACGGTGCCCACCCTTCCGCCCGCGTCTGGCCCCCCCGACCCTGGCCGCGCCGAGCGCTGCCACCCCCCCGTGCACCACTCAAGGTGCTCCTCCGCCATATGCTCCATGGCAGGGGGGGGGCGTGGCGTGAAGGGCGAGTCCCGGTGCCCTTCACGCGGGTGGGCCGGGGGGGGGGGGCGAAGCCCTGGGCCACTGCCAGGCGTGCGGGCAGGCGGACGATCACCGGGGCGGGCCCTCGGCACGGTCCAGCCGCGAGGCTCACGCCGGAGTCCACGCCACACGGAGTCCAGGCCTCCACGACCGTCTGCCGCTGTGGGCCCACAGGCTATTTATAACACGTTTCCACTCTCCTGTCCTCTGAAATATGGGCACAATATCGGGTTAATTAGGGCTCCTTTTAATATCGGCTTAATTAGGGTTGCTTTAAATGTCGACTTCATTAGGGCTCCTATGAGTGCTTTCATGAGAGCAGAGGCAAGGTGCTTAAATAACGCTCGGACGTCAACGCAAAGTTCTCAGGAGTTCTGCACTGAGTAGGCTCACTGTTGAGGGCACCGTAAAGTTAACGTAAAGAAAACCAGCAAATCCAGAGCTCTACTGCTTTAAAAAGAGCACAGGGAGGGCTCACAACAGGGACGCTACAACAGAGCAAGAAGTGTATGAGGGAGTGAGTGTATGAGGGAGTGAGAGAAGTGTATGAGGGCGTATAAGAGGGAGTGAGTGAAGTTTATGAGGGAATGACAGAAGTGTATGAGGGCGTATAAGAGGGAGTGAGTGAAGTGTAAGAGTGAGTGAGTGAAGTGTATGAGGGCGTATAAGAGGGAGTGAGTGAAGTGTATGAGGTAGTGTAAAAGGGAGTGAGTGAAGTGTATGAGGTAGTGTAAGAGAGAGTGAGTGAAGTGTATGAGGTAGTGTAAGAGGGAGTGAGTGAAGTGTATGAGGTAGTGTAAGAGAGAGTGAGTGAAGTGTATGAGGTAGTGTAAGAGAGAGTGAGTGAAGTGTATGAGGTAGTGTAAAAGGGAGTGAGTGAAGTGTATGAGGTAGTGTAAGAGGGAGTGAGTGAAGTGTATGAGGTAGTGTAAGAGTGAAGTGTATGAAAGTATGAACCCTTGTATGAAGCAGGCAGACTCAGTGCTCCATCACTGACCTGTAAAAGCTCCAACAGTTCCATCGTGTTGGCGGTAGTTCTCTAATCACACAGCAGAACCCACCCAACAGGATCTGGTTCGATCAGTTGGAAAAGCCCACCATGCAAACACTGCTGTAAGATGGCAGAGCTTGAATGTTGTCTTTAATAGCTGCGACCATATCAGAACAGCACCCAATCAGTAGGGGGGTCAAACCCAATCAGTAGGGGGGTCAAACCCAATCAGTAGGGGGGTCGCATACTTGGTCTACATTAAAAAACTCTGCCTTCTCACGGTCTTCGTTATTGGCTGATGGCAAAACAGTATTGAAATAGAAACTGTCAGCATAATTCCCTCCGATCTCTGTCGTCTTCATTGGGTGGTTAAATAAAGGGGGTGGGACATCCTGTAAGAACAGGAAGCACTTCGGTTTGGGTTCTCGTCTATCTTAACACACAAAACCCCAAAGGTCAGGAAAATAAATCCAGGTGATCAAAGCAATTAGAGCACAGTAGAGAGACTTCAGCATCGAACGGTGCCAAGGGGGAGTGTCCAGGTGAAGACTGGCCTGCCTGCTAGACGGGTGTCTCCTGCGCTAAAGATCCCTGCGTTGAATTACTCCTCCAGGCTTTGCAGGGCTGGGTAAGAAACACCATTAGGGCTGCCCTGAGCGCCACTGAGAAGTGCAGGGAGTGTGTGTGTGTGTGTGTGTGTGTGTGTGTGTTTGTGTGTGCATGTCCATGCATGCTCGCGTGCAAGAGGGTATGTGTGAAACTTGCTTCTGCCGAGCTCAAGGCTTTCTTCGATTTTGACATTTACGGAATCATGTTTCATTTCTCTGTTTCGCAGGAGAGAGTGGCGGCCTGCCGTGGACGTGAAGCAGCTATGGGAGCCTGCCTGGCTGGAGGCAAAGGTTATCCCAGCATGCACTGGGCCGCTGGGCCTGCCAGCGCCACGCTGCAAACCACCACACTTTCACATCAATAGGTTTCGCTGGGAACTTTGTCAGGGCAAAAGGCCTTTATACAAACAGAAAGCATAAAATGGATAAATGGATGCTTGGTGAAGTTGCCAGCGCCACGCATATATATATATATATATATAAACCACCATACTTTCACATCAATAGGTTTATATGGGAACTTTGTCAGGGCAAAAGGCCTTTATACAAACAGAAAGCATAAAATGGATAAATGGATGCTTGGTGTGAAGTTGCTATATAATATATATATATATATATATATATATATATATATATATATATATATATATATAAAATATATATATAAAATATATATATAAAATATCAGGAAGATAAAAACAGAATATGAAACGTTTATTTTGTTAAATTGTCGCTTAACTGGCGTCACTGAGTGTCACGGTTTGTGTGCCTTATGGAGCAAACGCAGCGCCACCGTACTAACGCGGGTGTGTGGCGTTTCCCGGTGTTACCAGGAGGCTTCGGGAGCAGAGGCAGGAACAAGGAGGAGGAATTCTTCCTTACAATATGGGATTGAGTGACAGCTCTCTCTTTCAGCTTGCTCCTCCCCCATCTGCCTTATTTTCAGAGAGAGATTAAATATTTCTGCTTGAGAACACCCTTTAAATTCTGAAATGACTGCTGTCACAGACACACAGTCCTGCATTACACACACACACACACACACACACACTCACACACACACCCTGGGTGGGAGGTAATCTCTTGAAAAGAAAGGGGCCCTGTGGATTTTTTTGTATGTGGGCCCCGTGGGGTGAGGGAGAGAGAGAATGTCTGTGTGTGTGTGTGTGTGTGTGTGTGTCTGTGTGTGTGTGTGTGTAGGGATGATGGAAGTGGTGGTGGTGCACGGACCCTTCACACTGTAACCTGACCCCACAGGGGTCCAATCTGTCAAATAATTAGCCGTTGTGGAGGACAAAGGTTTTATTTGCAGGAATTTCATACAGCTGGGATTGAATAATATGTGTCTGTATTGTGGCGGGTCATGGGAATATCATCTCTGATTTGGGGGTCATGGACACAGCCAGCTGATAATGAGGGCTGCTAATTTCATTCCTAAAGCATTTCCTCCCCCTCTCCATCTCTTTCACTCTCCTTCTCTCTCACTTTCACTCTCCATCTCTCTCTCACACACTCTGCTTTATCCCTCACTCACCAGCTAATTAGAAAAGTTTGTTTTGACACGAGAACTCCTTCACGTCTGTGTTCTCTTTGAGAGGAATATACGTAAGGTGCGAGTGATTCCTGCACTCTTGAAAGTTATAATTCATTTTATTTTGTTCATTAAAAGACTTTTTGATCATTTGATCCTTCATTGGGAGTATACAGATGTGCTAATAGCCGTTTTTGAATTTGGGATGTTTGCAGAAAGGAATTTTTAATTATCTGGTATTGCAGAATCTCATGTGTCTAATTGATCCAACTGTTTTACTTGCCTACAGAAGGATGGAACACTTACTGAATCAGTTAAAGACTGAGAGAGAGAGAGAGAGAGAGAGAGTGTAAGGTAAAAACTCTCATTGCTGTATTTAAATGGGTAACTAACTGTAGTCAATAGTTTACAGACAAGAACCTCAGACTCTGAGAACATAAGATGTTTCCTCTGGCTGTGCAAAATTTTTCCCCCGAGAGTCAAAAACAGAAAAGCTCAACATTCCCTAAAACGTTCAACAGCTGTGTCATGTCATAATCTGAATAAAAACATTTATGACATAAAAGCAGATCCTTTGATCTAACGCTCATAGGACTTCATAAAAACAAGTGAAAACAAGTAAACTTAGTAATGAGTAAACAGATCTCAGCAGCTGGTCAAAGTCACGCCCAGATCTGGTATGGTGACGCATGTCACCTTTGACCCCTGCAGAAGAACATCAGTAGGATGGAGGGTGCTAAGAGGGATTGATCGGTTTTCCGTCTGCAGATGACCGTTTATACCATGCCATATTCTAGGATTGACCTTTGGTGACCTCTCTTTGGACGAAATGGCCGTGGGCCTTGACCCACATCCACCGTAGAGAGCACTAATTAACAACGGCGCTAACTGTGTTTGGAATTAGCAACGATGCTAGCCATGTTTTGGCTGCAAATGATTTACAGAGTACTAGAAACAAAGCTAAATGTTTGATAGGCAACGAATTAGATGTGATGTAGACATGTCATGCTTTAGTAATTGTAATCTGCCATAGCAGTGACTTTCTGGATTTGGTAATGCAAGTGTATCATACACACTGAAGCACGCTAACGCGCTAATTATTAGTCTGCACCAATTGGAGTGTGACGTTCTAATCGGTTAAATGAGTAAACTCAATTGGTGTGGGCCAAATTAAATCAAATCTATTTTTGCATTAGTGTACAGCAATTATTAAATCTATAGGAACAAACAGCAAGATCTGGTGTTTAAATGTGGCTATTAAAATATTGCAAATTGGGATCTCTCTCTAATTATCAGGCGTAAGAGTGTTCAACACCCCGGTCATTATTCTACGAGTTTTTTTCCCCTGGCTTAATAAGAAAGGATGCGGAGCATGTCAAAACCTCACAACTCTCATCTTTGCCTTTGCCTCTCAGCTATTTATACATGAACAAACGCATATAGCCAACAACCATCATCTCCCTCATTAAACAGCAATGCATTAAATCACCAACACATATACACGCACACACAAAACCATGCACCCATGCAACACAAATACACACGCACACACGCACGCGTGCGAACGTACACACAGATTTTGAAAATAAAGACCAGTCATTCAACTTTTAAATTACAGTGTATATATTTGCAGATGACAATAAAATTTTCCACTGCAACTGAATTTGAATGTTGACACACAATGATAAGCACACACACACACACACACACACTTTCTCTCTCCTGTCATCCGACCTGCCAAAGTCCCCTAGATTACAGTGCATCTGACAGTATTTCATGTTGGATTTGGGGATAAGAGTGAGGATTTGTTCTTCAAGAACTAAGCTTGTCATCACAATGTACCGAGAGAGCCACTCTCACCAATCCTGTGATCATCTGCCCTCTCCCCCTCTCTCCCTCCCTCTCTGTCTGTGCCCTCCCCCCACTTCTGTGTTGTGTTGATTTAGCATTTAGAGCTCAGTGCTTTCCTAACACAATGCAGACTGGGTCCTGAAGGAGTTAAATAAAGCTAACCCCTTTGCATAGTTATTCTTTCCCACTCCTCTAGGGGATGCAGAGCAGAGATGTGTTTTAATTAACCAGACCCAGGGGCTTCAAGAATACTACTGTTACAGAAAAGTAGATGGGGAAAAGAGCAGTTTTACAGGGTTTTTTTGTGAAAGCACAAATTGTTATCGCAACAACTAGCAGGCTTATTTTAATTTATTTTTAATGATAAGTCTGTGCCACAGAAATTTCATTGCTAAATCCATCAATGTTTTTTTCTCCCCAAATAAGGAGTTTTCCTAATGGTAGCTGGTTTATGCTGATCCAAAACAAATACCCCAATCATTATATTTGTGCTTTGTTATTTTTTCAAGAGATTAATGAACATTTTGAATGCCTTCGCTATATGGGAACTGTTCGTTTCTGCTGGTCATCGTTATGTTTTCATCATCATCATTCAAACACACAGACAGTATTTTTGTGAAGCATTTATAGCTAAACCTAACCTTAAATCTAGTAAACATTTATTTTGGTTCTTTTTGCAAGAATCTCATATTTTCTATAATCAAGGGGATATTTGTGTTCTCACGGAGTTCAGTGCCCCCCCACCACACACACACACACACACACACACACACATCAGGGAGACAGGACTATTCTGTGGCCTTTCTACTGGAATGTGTGTTAACCCACGAGTCCAAAGAATTAAATAAATAAGCTTCTCTACCTGAGAAGAACCCTTAGCTCTATTTCTGTAGGGAAAGATGGATTGCCTGAATTCTCCACCAATCACAACACAACGCATTGGCTCCAGCATTGATTGATGAACTATTTAAGTCGTCAATCTCGCATCACCGACTTTTTTTTTCAACAGCCATTGAGACATGCAGCAGCGTCGGCACCATCTATGAGACCTGACCGATGCAAAAACATCAGACACCTCACCAGTCACCGGCAGGTGCACACGTCTGCAGTCGAAAATCGGCACGGCACATTACAGCTCTCAATTACTTTCTACTAAATACATATTCATGAATAAATAACCAAAACGCTAAGCAGAACGTCTTGCGCATTATGAATGCCTTCCCTTTTTGACCGGGGGCAAAATCAGATCCACTATGATCTGTCCGCGAGCTCACAACGCGTCAGGCTCGGCAGGCTGACGTAGGGCAGGTGGGAGGTGGCGGGGTTAATGCGAAGGTGTGCGGGAGAGACGGAGGTCTTTCACTGCGCACAGGCCTGCTTATACCGCACGTGCCGATATCCGACGGTGGGTGAGCGAGCGTAAATGGCGTAAATGAAATCCTGACCTGGCCGTGCACGAGCTAAACTTGATGGTTTCAGTTAGCTGGATGTTTTGTAAATAAAAAGCGCTTTGATTTCTTCTCTATTTCCATGTCCTACGTCTACGCCTGTTTCACATAATATGGATGCTTTTTGCTATCTTTATAGTTCCATTACCCAATACCCAAACAAAAATAAGATTCCTTGCAAAATTAAAAATACACGTAAAGTAAAGCCCCGGCCCCTCTCTTCGGGCGTGTGTTAGTCCGTGTCTTTATATGTACTTCGGTGGGCGTGGTTGTTTACGTGCGCGTTCACTCGTCTCGTTAGTCTGATGTGCTGCACGCGGTGCTTGTTACGTTGCGTGGACGGTTACATTTTGCGACATTCCAACATTTTCTTACTATGTATAACAGTAATATTTTCTGAGAATTAGAGGACGAGAATCTGAGAATTAAAGAGTCCTTGAAAGTATTGTGAGGTTGGATCAGACATCTGTTTGGTACACGGACTCGGTACTCAGGAAGTACGACCTCATTAACACTATCATAATAGAGCAACATTTAATCACGTCACGAAGAGAATTTCACGACACCAACATTTTTTAATATTGCTCTGAACTATTCCACTCCACGGGGTTATGGTATAAACTGAACTATAAATTGGTTTATAATGAATAGTGTGGGCATCCTTCAAGTTAATTTACACACATTTGTTTTTTTCCAGTGTATTTCCAAATGAGGTCACTTTCTAGGTCTTCCTCAAAAGGACCCTTGCAGTCAATGGCCCCACTGAAGACAATTTAACACACTGCTATTGATTGTAATAATAATGGGGACAAACAGTGATAGTATTGATGGAAATAGGGCGATCTATCTGAGCACAGATCATTAGCTGTTGCCTAAGACCCACATATGTGGCATGCAATAGATAATTTCATAATTACCCTCATATTTAACCCCAGCGTGAACCCGCAGCACCTACCTTCTCTTTCTATGTTCACACCGACTCTCTCCCTGACGTTTCATTTTATTTCCGTGATACGAGCTGATTATTAACGATTTACAATTCAACAAAATACTGGACATTTTCATTTGCCAGAATTGAGTGAACCGGGAGAGATGGCGCACAGGCCAAAACAAAGGAAGTGAAGAGAGATGTGGGGTGCCATGCTGTCCTTGGGGAAATATGATCGCCCCCCCAGAACACCGCCATGCTGATCAATGTGTGTGGGGTACTGGGTTCTTCCTGTCTGGCCAAATGAATGGCTTCACTTTTTCCTTTGGTTTCATCTCATTGATTTGTTTTATTAGCCAATTGATTTTCGCCTCTCCTCTTTGCTTATCGATACGAGGGCAGACGGCACAAAACCACTCAGAGCAAACTTTGTAGGCCCCAGCTGTGGTGGCATCCATTTCCCAGAATTCAACAGGGACAAAGCTGGTTCACATTATCCAGAATGAAGGCTAATGACACATGACTACCTCACACAAAGATTGTGTGTGTGTGTGTGTTTGTGTTTGGAGTCCCTTTGAGTGTGTGTTTGTGTGTATGGATGCACAAATGAGCATAAAACCGAAGTCTCCTTTGCATGGATACCATATGTGCGTGATGGTGAAAGCAAGTGTGTGTGGTTTCCACCTGCTCTGGGCTTAGATCCTGGTAACAACCATGTCTGGCCATTTCTTTTAAACCCCATTCAGAAAAGGACAATAGACAGGAAGTCATTTACACCAGTGGGTCAGACTCCACTGTTCACACACACACACACACACACACACACACACACGGCTGAGAGCCTTACCTCTCCACAACATGACTCAATGTACCGACTGGACTCTTAACATCACAATGTTAGAAATTCCAACAACATCACATCAAAATATTATCACCTCCATCCCCTGTACAGTCCGTCACCTGTCATAAAACACACGCAGACACCCACGCACACGCACACGCGTTACTCTGGAAGACCTGTCAGCGCACCAGCACGCTGGTATAAGGACATTTACAGCACTGCAAGCTTCATTTGTTTTGATGGGTCCAGAGAGGCTCTGACCAGTGCTAGAACATATGCGCTGATAATTCTGATTCTGTTTTACAGCAGGGCTGTTCAAGTCTGAACAGCAGAAGGTGTAAAACAGCTGAGGAAGAAAACATGTCTGGGCTGTATGTGTGTGTGTGTGTGTGTGTGTGTGTGTGTGCGCGTGACGCTCGTGCGTCGGTGTCTGTTATGTGGAAGTGTGTGCGTGTATATTGTGTAGTGTGTGTATGCGTATATAGAGTATTATGCAAACATGGCGTGTCCTCACACAATCACGTGAACCTGTGTACATCACGTGAGACGCATCTTTGTCAGTTTGCTTTAAATGCTGCAATCTGTTGCAGTCTTGCTCCAGGCTGGAGAGTGTTTGTGGTGTGTTAGATAGTGCTCTATCTCATCCCTGGGCCCCCTCCTCTTTTCCAGAAACTTCACTATGTTTATCCAGCTTGTGGGAATTCCTGTTCCACGGACAGAGTCCCCCGTTCCCATCCCGTCCGGACCAGCGCACGGAGCCTCTCTGAACACCGCCACACGCCTTTGACTTTATCTTCCAGACAGACGGCGGGTCTGCCCACTCTGCTCACGTCTCGCACAATAACACAAGACGATGTTTTTGTTTTCAAATAAGATGGCAAGCTTTTTGAGACTTGTTGCCTTAGAACAAAAAAAAGTAATTCCGCATCTTAAAATTTTTTAAGCACAAAATAACGCAGAGGTTTCTGGGAGATAATGCTGTCCTGAACGTTTCCTTCCTGTCTCTAAGCTAACTGTGTTTTTTTTTTTTTTTTTGTGTTTGCCAAACTTTATAATAAATGCCACTTACACTGCCCTGCCTGTGTTGTGTGCTGTGCGGTGATGGAGAGGCAGGAGGGAGGCTTCCGGAGGCTTCCGGGCCCTCCAATAACATTCTGCCTTCCTCTCTTGAAGCCTTCCCCCTGGTCTTCATCCACTTTTGGTTGGCTTTGGACATTAATTAGCATTTCTATACACTGCTCTCTCTCTCTCTCTCTCTCTCTCTTCTCCCACACACACATACATGCACACACACACACACACACACACACACACACACATAATCTCTTTCTGTTTTCTCTGAGGCTTCTGGCGGTAGTTTCCTGTTCTTTCATCTCTCTCTCTGGTGGTGGGACTATTAGCAGAGCCGTGTTGTACCTGTAAGTGGTGGGTGAGCAGAGCTGCAGCACATGCAATGGAGAGAGAGAGAGAGGGAGGGAGGGAGGGAGAGGGAGAGAGAGGGAGGGAGAGAGAGAGAGAGAGAGAGGGAGGGAGAGAGGGAGGGAGGGAAGGAGGGAGAGGGAGAAAGAGAAAAAGAAAGAAAAAGAGAGAGAGAGCGAGAGAGAGGGAGGTAGAGAGAGAGGGAGAGTGAGAGGGAGAGAGAGGGGTAGTGAGAGAGGGAGAGAGAGCCCAGAGGCTGGAGACTATGAGATGAAAACGCTGGCGACTCCACCAGCTAATTACACCTTCATTCAAGAGAGAATGTGGCAAGCATTAGACCCCGAGCTCTTACCGCCAACAATCATATCTGCGTCCATCGACCATCACGCACCAATCTCGGCAGATTTTACACATTTCATTTCTGTCTAAGAGCTCGTAAGACGAGCTGCGCTGGTCTTGGAGCTGAGCCTCTCCTGGATCAGTACATCCCGCACTTGTGTTCTCCATTTCTACGCCAGCTCCGAGCGGCCGACGCGTGAATGCTTCACTGTGTGGCTGTGTGGCGGTGGTGCGGATGCCGGTGGCCGGCGTGGCAGCCGTATTCTCAGGCCACAGCAGGATGACTCCTGAGCCCCAGGGAGCTACAGAACAGTCACCTGACCAGCCACAGAAACCAGACAGGGACGGCCAAGCAGAAGTGAAATGTGGAAGCAGTGCGGGATGTGCAAACAAGTTTCACTGTACCAGGTCATTTAAAACAGCAACGGAGGCCCGTGTGTGCTCTCTCTCTCTCTCTCTGCCCTCCCTCTCTCTCTCTCTCTCTCTCTCTCTCTCTCTCTCTCTCTCTCTCTCTCTCTCTCTCTCCCTCTCTCTCTCTCTCCCTCTCTCCTCTCCTCTCTCTCTCTCTCTCTCTCTCTCTCTCTCTCTCTCCCCCTCTCTCCCTCTCTCTCTCTCTCTCTCTCTCTCTCTCCCACTCTTCTGGAAGTTTGGAGGTCTGCCACACTTAATTGTTCTTAGCCACATTCCAAGGGCCTCCAGCTCCAGAAGAAGACCAATTACGCTTCTTGGGTCCTGAATGCGTAGCTGCAAATGTAGTAATCAGAATGGTACCTTATGATAATTTTTTATAATAATTACAGAATGCTATTTAAAGCTTTAAGTCATTTAAATACTGCTGTGTGCTTAAATGTTAACCTACTGGTACCTCAACGCTGACCCTGGTTCTTTAAACACCCCCCCCATTGGTGCTGGTGTGCGTTTGCATATTCAGACCTGGACCCCTGACCAAAGCAGATTGACTACACACACACACACACACACACACACAGAGACACACACACTCCTCCCCCGAAACAATCCAGGCTGGCGGGCTACCCCACAAGACTCTATGCAGGGGAGCATGAGGGCAGGGCAGTAGGACGGATCAAAAAGAGCTCGTTCCTTTTAGCGGGGGGTTACAAATCACTGCCCACCTCCCCGACCGAGTGTGAGAAAAGAGTAAACTGATACAGCAGCACACAGTTCAGCTAGACTTTAGCCTGCTTTTAAAACCATATCATGGAATGGTAAAACAATGAACTATTGCTAAACTAAAACGAAAAAATATATATATTTCTGAAGATTTCTCCGTCTCTTAGGAGAGCACTCTGAAACATCTTGTTTGGTGACATTTTTATGTTTTTTTTAGTTCCGTCTTTCTCTTACCCGTGAGAATAACGGCGATATCCCTTTCTCATGCAAACGGTTAGCATAAGGACCTCTTGTTTTGTGGCAAAACGTGACATAACCCATAGTTCCATTCAAACCACAGGAGCCTCTGAGGACCTTTAGAGTGACAACTCTACAAGCTCGAAATGCCAATAAACTGATCCGGAAAGTTCTAGAAAAACTAGCCAAAAACTATCCAAACTTCATCCTAAAAAGTGTTCAAAAGCACTGAACACTGGGAGGTACACGGGAGGGGCTGCAAATGCCACCCACACTACAAAAGATTATTCTGAAAAATAAAGAATTTTATTAAACTCAACAACTCAAATGTAAATGCAACAAACTCAAATGTAAATGCAACAATCTTGTAACACTTCATATAAAAGGACACACAGGCTAAAACACGAGACACAGCACCGACACAAGATGTCATGCTTTTAAGTCTATTAGTAAATATATTTCTAATCTAGAATCCATCTCCCTGGCCTGCCTCTCTCTGTTACCGGCAGTGGTAAGTGTTGTGCCGAGGAAGCTCACGCACTTTGTTGCCGTGGGCGCCGGTAGCTGTCACGGAATGGCACAAGCAGCGCGGCAGCGGGAACACGCGGCTCGATCACGCCACACAAAGGGAGCGAGACGTGTCCGAGCACGCCAACACTTCCGCTGGCTTGTCAACAGGACCCCCCATGGAGGAATTTCAATTTCATATATTTAATTATCCTTGTCAGAGAGAAGAGCCGACGACGCAAACCCCTTTTGTTCGGCTGCTCTGTCTCCCGCATCTCACTCTCAATTAATTTCAGCGTATGAATATGACTAATTGTCTTGCAGCGGCTCCGGTGTGGGATAAATAGTAATTTTGGACGACGCTCGAGGGAGGTGGATCTGGGGGCATTCATGTGTCAATTTATGATATTTGAGCACAATGGGCCGTGCATAATTTAGGTGATGGTACAAACACACCGATGCCACCACACGCACAGAGAAGCAAGCGTGCGCGCACACACACACACACACACACACACACACACACACACAAACACACACACACACGCACACACACACACACACACACACACAAACACCTTTTCACAGAACAAAACAGTTTTGTAGTCCCCTCAGTAGCTTCTACTTTTTCCTCCTTTGTGGAGAAAAGCATTCAGTGTCCTCATATCAGTCAGTGAAATTGCTACTTTGTTTAGAGTGCTGATATTAGCATCATAATTAGACAGGGAGTGCAGGGGAAAGAGGAGAGCGATCTGTGCAGGTTTTAATGGTGCACAACAATCACTGCAGCTCCACGGTCACACACACACACACACACACACACACACACACAAACACACAAAGAAACACTTTATCTGAATTTTTCCCCCACATTCCCACATTTTGTTCTAAATAAATGATGCTAAAATTCATCTTAAATCTTTGGGGTTTTGATGACTTTTGAAACATTAATATTGGAATTCTTGCTCATGCAGGTCATTTTATTTCCTGTTTCTACCTATAACACAAATTTTTTAAAAATATATTTTTTTAAATCACACTATCGACACTAGTGATGATTAACACGCGCTTGTGATGGCAACTTCATACAATATTACTAATGGTCAATGGTGAAAAGTCATAATGAAATATGAAATCCCTGTGCTCTCACTGACACTCATATTTTGTCATTAGTGTTGTTTACATGATTTGAGGAATGAACAGAGGAATGTTTATAGTATTTTCTAGTTTGAGAGCGGCATGATACTCGATCTGAGCAATGCAAAGCTTTATGCACATCTGGCATAGCGGGATGTTGTGACGTGGAGCTGACTAATCTTTGGTGTTGTTTTCTGTCTGTTGTCTGTTGTTTTCTGTCTGCTGTCTGTTGTTTTCTGTCTGTAATCTGTTGTGTTTGTTGTGGAATCTCTCACCACATGGTGGATGTGGGATAAGGAAGTGAACTTGTTGCTTAAAGCCGTGACAAAGGACAGTTTACCATTTTCTATCGATAGAGTAAATAACTCGAATGTGTTCTCTGTCATGAAACTGCTGATTTTACTTAGATAAAAGCTAAATGCTAGTCAAATACCGTCTTAATCTCATATCAAGTAGTTGTGTGTGTGACCCCCAGCAGGTTTGTTGTTCTAGTACAGGTGGCCTACGAGTTCATGTTGCCAGGCTAGGTAGCTTGACATTTGTCCACCTCAGAACACAGCTAATTTAGGCCTGGGAATGTTAGCCTACTGACGGGATAACTACAAACCCCACAATGCACAGCAGCTGAAAGCGAACGCACGTCTGATAAGGCAGCGTGAGTTTGGCCATCTGTGTTGCTATCTCAAACAGGGGAAAGAAGCTTTTTTTTTTAATGTCAAGGAGTTTACTGGACAAAAATCAGTGATACACAGTAGACATGTTCAGCATACTGAACTTATGCATGGTAGTTCAACTCCTACTGTTCTCCATTATAACCATCCGTACAACAGGATTTTCTAATTCCATGATGAACAACACTTTTTTAGTTTAAGCTCCATAATACTGAGATATGTAAAAGATTACATTTCAGTGTGTGCTCAGATATCTATCTACTGTCTCCTGAGTGAACGAAACGAGAACAAAATAAGACTGAAATTAGAATGACAGGAATGCTTTTATCTGATTTATTAGTTCTGTTGAGACAGCTTCTGAGACAAATTAATATTAACTATATTAACTATTATGTGGAGGAAGATAAGACCACTTAAAAATGGTTCCACACGTGAACAGAGTGTTCGAGCGTTTACAGGTAAACTGGCCACAAAACCAGACCAGGGAACCGTCCTGAAAATGAAATCAAGCCCGTTCTCTTTGTTTGATAAAATGAAATAAGTTTCAAAGAGGAAAAAAAATCCTAAAGGGCTCCTCTGAAAAGACTGAAAAAAAAAGAAATGTTAAAAGGCCTTTACTGTGAGAGAGAAACGATTCAGCCTATTAAACAGAATAGCATTTGGCTCCACTGTCTTAGGTGTTTGAGAGATGAACACACACTGCCTCAGAATAGCCCCCGCACGCCACCACACACACACACACACACACACACACACGCTCTTTAATACCCTTACAGTTCAGCTTGACGTGTGCCTCGTCTCTTCAGCTGAATGTCATTTTCAGCTATTCGCACGGAATAAGAATCGTTAGCGTTCACAAAGTTACCGCGTTGGCATGGTGAGAGAGAGAAAGAGAAAGAGAAAGAGAGAAAGGGGAGAGAGAGAGAGAGAGAGAGAGAGAGAAAGGGAGCATTTTATTACACACATTCCTCTTTTGTGGACACATGGACACTTCCCCAGTTGCCATGGTGTCAGAGCGATTCACATTTCATAATTCTCCCTATTTGTCTGTTTTCTTCTTTGTCGTTCTCAGGCCCTGACCAGGCACTCTATACCTCCCTTTCTCTCCCCTGGTTGCTGTGAGCTCGCCGAGGACCCTTCTTTCTTTGTGCGGAAACGCGACAGAAAGTTTTCTCCCCCGAGCAGAGTTTCCCAACGCTGTAAATAAGCCCAGAGCTTTACACGCAGCACCTGCCACGCTCGGCTGGTCCCAGACCTGCGCCGACGTCCCGCGCGCTCACGAGCTCCCAGGTTCCCCCCGCGCGCCGCGGCTGGTCCCAGTCCAGCCGGCGCCCTCTCCACCGGGACTGGGCCGGCAGCCTTTCCCAAACCTCAGCCGTTTGTTTCTGTTTGGATATGTTTAGACAAAAGCCGCTGTCGCCCCATTCACCGCTGTCCTGTAACGGTCGACGGGGGCGATTAAAGAAAAAAAAAAAAAAAAAAAAAACAAAACAAAGCAAAACAAAACAAAAAAAAAACCTCTGAGTCTGAAGTTTCAAACGCGAGTGTCTCAGAGTCTCGAGTGGTACCGTTATTAAACCTAACTCTCTCCGCGCACACACTGACATTAGCATATCTACAGTCAAGTGGGGGAGCAACTATGGCCAAAAGAGAGGCAAAGAAAAGCGTGAGGGGGGCAGAAAAAAAAAGATTAGCATTCTGTGTATAAATAGTTCCAGGATAAGGGCTGTTAAGTTTGAAATTAACATGTAAACAGTTGGAAAGTCTACGTCCACCTCCCGTCACCTCGCCCTCTCTCCTCTTTTTAAACCTTGATAAATATACATAAAGCCCCACACAAAGGCCTCCTTGTCTACTTAATGGAAGAGCTCTTAATGGAGACATATATTTCCAGGATTATATCAGCATTCAGTTGCAAATTTCAAGTTTTAATACTCCGGCCTAGTCTATGAATAAGCGTATCATTTGAATGCGGGGGGACACCTGGTGCTGTGGGCCGGGTTTGGGGGGGGCTCGGCGCTGACCCGCTCTGGCTGCCAAGGCTCCGTTTTCCCACAGTGCCTTTCAGTCCCGAGACGCTTCTGCGCCGTGCTCCTGTAACTCTATTCCCTCCTCTCTGCTACGGCTGTTTTCAGGAAAACTCTGCAAAGTCAAAAAAAAAATAAATAAAGGACGAACGGAAGAAATCTTCTTATCGCCCTCGTCTTAGATTCGCGCGGGGCCGCGCCGGGTGGCGCTCTCGGGTTTCCCATAGGTGAGCGGGACACGCAGGCCTGGCTACTCTTACCTAGAACTGTAAAAAAATAAAGCCCCCCCCCACCCTCCAAAAAACAAACAAAACAAAAAAAAAAAAAACAAAACAAAAGGGACAGAAAAGCGCTGAAATAACAGGAGCTGTGTCTCCGTACAGGAGGCAGTCAGGCCCCCTTTGTGGGTTTATTGTACATTAGTCGTTTCGCTGCGGGGCTCCAGAGAGGGGGGAGGATGCTGGGGGGGGCAGGAGGACTAATGGGGGGGTATGTGGGCATTCTTATTCCCTCCACATTCACTACAAACACAGTCCTGCCTGTATTATGTTTTTTTGCAAATTTATACCCAGGATGTTGGTTTAGAGGGTGTTTTTTTTCCTGAAAAAAGAAGGGGGAGATTCTTTCTCTCTCTCTCTCTTTCTCTCTCTCGCTCTCTTACCGTCTTTCTCAAGTAAGTGTCTGTTTTCATGAGCAGGAGTGATTGAGGTGCACAAACAAAGCTTTGTTTCTGCCATCCCACAGATGCATGGCTGCTCTCTCACTCCCTCTCTCCAGAGCCACTCTCTCACTCTCTCTCTCTCTCCTCTCTCCAGAGCCACTCTCTCACTCCCTCTCTCCAGAGCCACTCCCTCTCTCCAGAGCCACTCTCTCACTCCCTCTCTCCAGAGCCACTCTCTCACTCTCTCACTCCTCTCTCCAGAGCCGCTCTCTCACTCCCTCTCTCCACAGGGTCTTTGACCCATGGAGGGTAGTTCCTGGGGTGAGGCTACACCTTTGCCTGCTAATCTATCATCCATAAATAAAAGAAACATAATAATAAAACAGAATCTCTGTATTAAACTGTTATAAGATAACTGTCAATATTATTGAGAGCAAAACTTGGTTAATTAACAAATGATTGAACGAGTTAAGGGTTTAATCCTGATTGAGATTTCCCTGATTTTCCTTTAATCCTGATTTTACATGCTATCATAATGTCAACACACACACACACACACACACAAAATCAGCATTATTGTGTATAAACAATCTTTGTCCATACAGTCTGTGAACTAACGTCTAAGCCAGACTTTGCATCTGGTATGATTTGTTTGGGTGTCTGTATGTGGGAATTTAGGTTGTAATGAGCTGCATATTCACACATTACACACGGTTCCATCATCTCACTGTCAAAGGGAGAAGATCATCATCTGCTTAAGAGAGAAACCAAAACGTCCATGTGAAAGCAGAGACACTTCCTCGAATTCCAGTGTTTAAATATTCAAATGTAGAAAGGTTTACTACTGACTAAACTGCAGGTTGGCTTCACTACACACACTCAGGAGCTCTGATAATGACACGGGATTCCAGTCTGAATATAAAAAAAAAACACACACACTTTATTTTTCCCCTGTCATGAACATTACTGTCGCATTTACTGATTTTCTCCTCACATTGACTATCGTGACATTACAAAACATCCATCAGCACAATATCAGGAGAGGTTTATTAAGAGCTATTCAGTGTGGGCAAATTTCATAAGGCAGCGGACAGCAGAGTGACAGTTTGATCACATGTGTGAGGCTGAAAATGTGGTATAACGATCGGTCTGTTGACATGTGGCCCTGACCACCGTAGATGTGTGTGCGTGTGCGTTCGAGAGAACACACTACCCTCTTGCATAAATCTCTGATTTCATGCGGCGAGTGGCAGCAGAATTACAGGAGCGTTAAAGCTTCAGTCTCCTTCCCTGTCAGAGCGGCAGAGTTCAAACCAAAGCCGATTATTACCTCCCCTCTGGTCAAGCAGTCATAAATAAGTACAGGTGCCCCGGGCGCACAGCATTAGCATACGAGGGAGCCAATCGACAGGCCGGTTATCATTCCCCTGAGCCGACGCTCCTCCCACGTATCTGCGGGTCACATCTACAGGGCTAACTGATCCACATCCAGCGTTCCACTCGGAGAGCTCACGCCAATCATATCAGCACCCGCCCCCCCCCCGGGGCGTGTGTGGGGAGGGGGCGGGTTTAGCAGGACACCAGCCCTATGGGAGTCCTGCATTGGCTGAAGTGGGGTCCGGGGGCTGGGGGGAGGTGGTGGTGGTTGGGGTGTGGTGGGGGTTCACGCCGGACGATCAGAGGAGTGGGGGATCTAAGAGCTCTGTAGAGAGGCAGTAAGAAGAAAGGCGACGCCGTCTCTCTCTCTGACACGGTGAGCTAGACTTTAATTTGGCGGAGCATCCCCCTCTGAGCACCCACACCTCCCGCCCCACCATCTCGCCACGCCCGCGCCCACAATTAGCACCAGGCGCGTCGTCGGGGGCAAAGGAGGGGTGGGCGATATCTCCGCCTAAGCCCCTCTAAGCCAGCCGAGTCTACCCGCTTCCCCACCACTTCCACCCGTGCGTGGCCGCCCCACCCGGTCCGTCCGGCGGGTGCGATTCGTTTGGTCCCATGCTGAGGACCTCACCCCTGGGCAGGGGGAGGTGGCTGATCACGCACCCCTAGGACATCATAAAGGGGGGAAAAATGGAAATATAGGAAGGTTTCTCTTTCACGCTTCGCACTGGGGGCGCAAAGCCCGGATCAGTCCGGAAGCCATGTCCGACGGCTAATCGAATCCACGTACGAGCGCTATTACCCTGGTCCCTGTGACCTGCACAGTGTAGAAAACTGCTGTGTGACAGAGAGCGAGAGAGAGAGAGAGAGAGAGAGAGAGAGAGAGAGAGAGAGAGAGAGAGAGAGAGAGAGAGAGAGAGAGAGGAAAATGTGCTATGTGCATGAAGGAAAAATAGAATGAGAGAGTGAGAAAAGGAAAGTTTGCCATTTGATCCAGCTTTTCAGTAAATGTGTCCACCACTCACAGTGGGCCTCTGGGGGCTACACAGCACTCAGTGTCAGGACGTACGGTAACTTCCCTTTTAGGCTCAGCCCACTTCATTAGTCACGTTTCAATTATTCAAACACCTTGTAGGTGCACAGTCATAGAGTATATACCGCCTGGAGCCATTTGCATTAGCCGTCCTTTCACTATTCCACTACAGTCAGTTTCCATTGGCTAGATAGTATTTTTTTTTCTGGCCAACCAGTCTCTGTCCAGCAGTCACCCTGTGTGTAAATAGTCCAGCAACACCGCTGAGCCTGGTACACTCATACCAGCACAATACCCACAGCCCACTACCACGTCAGTGCCACTGCTGTGCTGGGCGTGGTCTAACACCCCCCCCCAATTTACATAGGTGCATGTAGGCCCCTCCCCTCATTCACCCCTATGCAAATGAGAAGCTCCCACATGTTACTGCAAGCTGCTGGATGCAGTGTGATGTCACACTGCCAATTAAGGCCCTCGTGGCAGTTTGTGTGAGCGGTTTCATTAGAGGAGATAATATTGCAAAGTGAAATGATAAGCAATCATTATGATGAATGTACGGACATTATGGGGCCATGTTAATGAGGTGTAAATGATCTCATTATTTCTTTTGAAAGAGTGGAGATTAGATGAAAGTGGAGTGGACACTGCACCGACGTGCTCGCACAACACGGCACTAATTAGGAGCCAATCTCCAGCAGCCAATGAGGCGCAACCCTTTGGTAAACAATTACGCCTCCGTCGCTCAGGGCGACACGGACGGAAGCAGACGGATGGTGGCATCGGATCCGAAAGCGAGATCTATCTGTGCGGACTTTTCCGACAATCGATGCCCTCCTGGACGCCGGGATCATTTCTGCACGCCGTTCTGATGACAGAGCGATCCGCTTCGCTCCCGTCTCTCGCGCCCAGCGGGCGGTGCTAGCGCACGCCCCAATGTGCTGAAACGGGAAGTGCTGATGTCATCAGGGCTCAGGGTTCACGCCCGCCGTCCGAAGACTCCAGATCCGTTTTTGGTGTGCCGTTCCGGTGGTCGGACTCAGAACCTGAATGAAAGTTTCTGCAGCCATTGTCCAACGTACGCTGTGCGCTCGTGGTCTTTATAAAGCAGCTATTTACGGTTACCTCTGTTTTCCTCTTGCGGTGACTAATTAATTGGCTGATGCTGTTGACTTGTTGTGTGTGCAGTCTTCAGGAACCGAGGAATAAGATGTCGATGAATGAGATGCAGTGTTGCATAAGTGACTAACACCTTCGCGTTGGCGCGAGGTTCCCAGTTTTTGATGAAATTACACAGCTGCTTCCATAGACTTCCATTCATAGCCGAATTGATTCAGACTCCAGGCTGATCCAATGTGGTTAAGAGGGTTAAAATATTTCTTATTTGCTGTAAATTTCTGACAACACAGTGGGAGAAACATTAAAAGCAGCAACTGCACCTACTATCAGCGTAACAAAAAGCCACTTAAAAATATTCACGATTAAATGGCTTCCACTGTGATTCGTTCTCTGGAGGACATTGGAACAGGCTTCTGAATCTTAATTCATCCAAACCGCCAACAGTCTTTCAACATCAGCTCCTCTGCACACCTTTGGGTTAAATCAAAACAATGCCACCAAAGTCCCTTGCCAAAGTGAAATATTTTTAACCTCAAGAAGAAGCAGCCAAGCTGAAATATTCCTGTTCGGTAACACGATATCTGAAAAGCACGTCCACCTCCAGAACAAGAAATGTCATCAACCCTCTAACCCTCTAGAGACCCTCTGACAGCAGATGTATAATATTAGATACTTGTTGGATTAATGTTGCTCAACATTAACAGCCATTGCGATGACCTTACAGCAGGAAGGGTTGTTGGATTGTTGAGTGTTGCCAGGGTAATGCTATCTCTGCGTACGAATACAGAGGAGGAGTGTATCAATAAAACGGGCTCTGTGACTGATTGGATATGCCTGTCCTCCTGCTGCTGGAAGAGCACTACAATTAGAGGTGTCATATTGATGAAGGGTCAGGCAACGTCTCAAACGGGCACAATGCACCACCGCAAACACGCGTGTGCAGGCACACGTATGTGGACGTGAACCAAAGCAGCACGTGCGTGGGCAGAGAAACGGACGTGGACGCACACACTCGCACAATCACAGACACACACACACACACACACAGTTCAGCAGCAATGAAATGAACGCTTGTAGTTGTCCTCATTGCACAAGCTGAGAGCATAAAGATGGAAAGGTGCACTGCATGTGATGTGTTCCTGAATACACACACACACACATGCTCACCCACAATCGATTTTATACTCCCCTCTTTTGTCTGATAGATGCTTTTAGATTATAAGAATAAAAGCATTTCTGTAATCCTTCAGTCAATTGCATGATTCTTTACAGACAGCAAGCCCTTATCGTTGATTGATAACTCAAACGCAAAAACATATTTAAGCATTAGGAATGTCAATATTTTGCCGGCCACTGAAGGTGACCCCTGACTCCCCTGCTTGCTGTGTGTGTGCACAGGGCACTGGAGGTAAATTTGTAGTGCCGGTTATGTGGGGAGGCTATTATGGATTTGCTATCTGGCCCTCAAGTGTTGGCTGCTGATTATGTGATTAAATCAATAATCATTTCTCTCCGGGTTCCTCTGCACCTCCGTTCCATACGCTTCTTCCTGTGTAGCTGAGCGGAACGGCCAGGTAAACAGCACATGCACACACTCACACGCAAGCGCCCCAATCCCATCAACACGCACACACACACACACACGCACACACACACACACACACGCAGCTTGGATGCTACAAATAACACTACATGTACAGGAGTTGTGCTTTCTAAATACCATGACAGGAGTGTCCGTACTATATCACTATATGTTGAATACATCAGTTTCATGTATCAAACAGTTTTATGTTTATTTACGCAGGACAGAAGGTATTGAGAGTTGGTATCGGTGCTGACCACACCGGTGCACCAGATAGCAGATGCTCGATGTGATCTTGCAGCCAAAACGGAGCAGCCCAGCCATAAACATGGTGTTGCAGGCCCATGACAGAAGCACTGATCTGGGATCTGCTGAGGGAGAAGCACTGCCCTCTTCAAAGGTGCTGACGAAGGCCATGACAGAAGCACTGATCTGGGATCTGCTGAGGGAGAAGCACCGCCCTCTTCAAAGGTGCTGACGAAGGCACCCGCCTTTATATTGTTGTTCTGGTCTGTCTGAATCAGGCCGGTGCCTCACGCACACGTGTGACTGCACACGTGAGTCCCCCCACGTGGTTCTGCTAGCGGTCACGTTGATGTGGGGATGTGGGACTTGTTCTCTGCATGTTTGGTGCGGGTGTGGTCCTGGGTGGAGTGGTGTGGGTGGGGTGGGCGTAGGCAGCAGGGCATGCTGATGGGGAATGGAACAGCAGGTTAAAGTGTCCTGGTGCCAGATCAGTTGAGGTCCACCAGAGCCATCAGGTCCAACTCCATTTTATTTTGCTTCATAAATAAAAATCGAATGGCACGCACAGAGGATCAAACACACACACACACACACACACACACAAACGCTGGTGTTCCCCGTGACGTCGCCGCCAGGCCTTTCTCGCTGTTGTGTCTAGACTACAGGAAATGCAAAATTACGTTTGTTTACGAGCAACAGGAAGTGTGCGGAGGAGCCATTGCGCTGTTAAAATGTGCCCAGGGCAGTTAGAGTGAGCAAGTCTGACAGCCAAACACTCGTTTTGTCGCAAGATGCTTAAAGAAGCCGGTTCTGCACATTATCTCACTGTCATTCGGGATGGTGTGTGTGTGTGTGTGTGTGTGTGTGTGGGTGTGTGTGGGTGTGCATGTACATGCATGTGTGCGTGTGCTCTTGGGTGCACGCGCGCATGTGTGTGTGTGTGTGTGTGTGTGTGTGTGTGTGTGTGTGTGTGTGTGTGTGTGATGGGTGCATGCTTGTTTGTGTGAGTGTGCAAGCGTGTGTGTGTGTGTGTGTGTGTGTGTGTGTGTTAACTCAGACGAGAATCCCTCAGCTCCCTCGTTTAAATCTATACCCAATAAAAATCAGCGCCGTCTCGAAAAACAAAAGCTAGGGGTAACATCTGTAAAACATTGATTCTGCAGATTGCAGCCTGGTTGCATATCTAATGAGAAAAGAAATCATTTTTGATTAATTAAGCTCAAAACAGGCGCGGGGGATGGGGCATAGCAGGGGGGGGGCGGACATGTCCACAGCTTCGAGCTGTAGGACATAATGCTCAGGTGTCCCTACTCATTCGTGCCTTGCTGTCTCAGTGGGAGACATGTTTACCCAACAGGCGAATAAACCAGTGCCAGACTTCTGCTAAGCACACCCTCTCTCTCTCACACACACACTCTCACACACACACACACACACACCACATGCTGAAGATGCTTGTGCTAGAAGGGGAGACACACTCCAGAACCGCAGCGAGAGTATCGCATGCCTCTCAGCTTGCTGTGCAGTGAATAGTGGGAGACGAATCAAAGACGTGTAGGTGTGAGAAGGCACGCCCGCTCCTCGGCTAATAGCCGGGTCGGCTTCTGCTGCCGACAGCCACCATTCACGCATTTACACCTCCTAAAAGCAAGCGGTGTGGACAGCGCAGTGGAGACAGTTTCCTCATGAACCTTTTCTGTTGACACATATCGCAAAAAGACACGCATGTATGCACAGACATGCAGACTTTCAGTCACACACACACACACACACACACACAGCTATAAGTCTCTTGCTACAACACCCACCACGTATGAGTAAGCAAACACTCTCCTAGGATTGAAACAACAGTGAGAAGATCTTCCTGCGTGCATCAGAGCGGGTTGTACCGGTGGTTTGTACCCCAACAGGCCACGTTCGGACACAGAGGTCACGGAGGTCACGGTCAGGTCATAGGTCACAGTGAGCGTAGGGATTCAGCCCACCTTCACCAATTTCTTCTTCTTTGTCTCACATTTTTTTTAAAGATTTTTTTTTCTGCCATGAGTCATTAAGGGAGGTGGGGCTTTCTGCCTAAACAGGGGCTTATGGGTAGATCCTGGCTCCCAGAATGCACTGCACCCCGCAATACTCACCCCCCCCATTAGGTCAGAGTCACTGATTCTGTGCACTGTGCAGATAAGATGTAAATAAATGTTGTCGTCATTAGCTGAGAAACTTTAATTAGCATCTCTTTCACTTCAACAGGTATTAATTAAGTGTGTGTGTGGACATTATTTTTTAACGTGTTACAATGATGCAGAAAAAACGTCTTCTTACTTTTCACACAAAAAATGTAGCAGTTTACTGTATATAAAATCATGTAAAGTAGGTAGGGTTGCCCATACCACTGTTTAGAAAGCACTTCATCAAGACTCAGTGTGTTCAACAATGTCAAATTCAGCATCTGATCCTGCTGATCAGAAATATATATAAGACAAGAAATTACATGTGTGGAGGGGGGGGCGAGGGGTCTTAACACCTTTACCGTCTTTTAAGATCGCATTAAAGTTTTGTTCCACCTCAGTATATGTATTTACATAATCATAAAAAAAATGTTTATGGACATTTGTCGACCAGCAGACTCAAACATGCATCCTATATTGTTAATTAGATAAAGCGTTTAATACTACGAAGTAGCAGATAACATGTTTTATGATAAATTGGATGGCGGAACATTCCGGAACAAACGGGCGCCGCGGCAACAGCACGGAGCGCGTCATGGGAAGTATGTTGAAAGGCAAAAGCCAATAAATGCTGTTAGCACATCCTTCTTCCTTTAAATAAGATCCGCCACCTCATCTGATATTAAATAGCCGCTCTGCCGTAATGTGCTGGTGGAGACAGGCCCGTGACGTATCTGTACGGGCCACACACATACGGGCCGCCGGGTCCATCGGGTCGCGGCCGCGGGTCTTTTGTTCTGTGCTACTCACACACCGTTATGTTTATGAGTCACGTCTCACGTCATGCTCATGAATCCAGATCCCGTCCTAATTTCAAACTTGTGAAAAAGGGGAATACATCCACCGGAGATGTGCGAACACACACACACACACAAACACACACACACACACACACACACACAAACACACAGGGCACAACACAGAAATCCCCTTGATGAATGTGTCCTGTGAATCACAAATTTCCATGGCAACCAGGGCACCATGCCACGGCTTTGGGAGGCTCTACAGGGTGACATGAAAGGATATTTTCACAAGGTCCGGATCCCACCACTACATCACATCCTGGGCCCAGCCATTCACACACTGCACGCACGCGCATGTGGAAGTGTGTGTGTGTGTGTGTGCGTTACACTTTTTCTGCGTTTCATCCATTTTCTCTTCCAGCGACTCCTCGACACACTCCTGTCTGTGTCTGCCGCAGAAACACTCAGGAGTTAAAGTGCTTGTCTTGGCATTCACTAATGCAGTGGTGAGAAGGCCTCATATCTCATAGGATGCTTTGTTATGCAATACGCTGCTCTCAACCGCATGCTTCTTGCCCTCTAGCAACCCCCAGGTTTCATGACAACCCGAGCCAAAGGCATTCGTCTCCTTTCCTAAGAAACCGTTGGCACAGCAACAACATAACAACATATGATATGTGAAATGGAAGCACCGAGCAAATTAAGTACATTGTAAATATCACCGGTGATAAAGTGTTAAGACTCTATTATGATTGGAGGAGAAATACTGGAGAAGAACTGTGATTGGACAAAAATGGGAGCCTAGATTTCTGTCTTACACACACACACACACTGTCCCCCCCACAGGGACACACACAACACACACACACTCACATACACACTGACACACGCAGACACACACACACACAGGGACACACACACACACACACACACACACTGGAGATGCTCATGCTTTTATACCTGTGCATGTGACATCTATGAATTTAATTAATTAAAAAAAAACTCAATGAACATTTATTAAATATGTTAAACTGAACAAAATAAAATCAGCGCTGCGTGTCTAGCGCTCTATTAGTCCAACACTAATGCCATAAAATGTCAAAATAAAACAAAATCTATTTTCACTGCCGTGATTTTCTCCGCGCACTACTCGTGCAGAGCTGACGGAAGCGAGAGAGGGTGTTTTGTCATCCGCCTGGTCTGACATTATCGGTGCTGTCACGAAGGCTTACAGTAAAGACTTCTTAAATCATAGGCGTAATAAGATAACAGAGTGTTGTCAGTGCATTAGATGTCAGTCAGCCCTCACAGGAGTACGAGCCTCTGCCGTAGACCACGCAGAGCGTGGGAGAGTGTCACACGCAAACCCGCCGTTGAAACGCACTGCTGCAGTACGTCACCACAGGAAAGCTGGTTTGTGACATCGGTCGGCTGTACGGCCTCAAATTTCTCCATAACCGCATAAACAAATCGGCTTTTAATACGAGCTTTTCTTAAACAAGACCGAGGAAAAACCTTTGGCCTTGGTTAACATGTAAACACAGTGAGTCGTTTTTTTCTCTCTTGTCAGACATTCTTTGTCGGTACGCGGTGCAGGCCTGAAGGGGCTCCACTCACCCAGAGGCGCGTGTCCGGGGTCAAAGGTCGCCTCCCGGCCGGACCCGTTCGCTTTATTGTCGGGTTTTTCCCGCCCGTGCGCGACAGCAGATCTACACAACTCCTCCGCATACCGCCAAGCGCATGTAGAGCAGCCAAACCTCGAGTTGTGAAGGACGCGTCTCCGTCAGAACCAGCGGAACGTGCGAGGACCCCTACCTCACTTCTCCTCCTGTGTCCCCAGGTCCCCCCCCCCGTGGCAGTCTCAGAGCTCTCATCGGGGGGAACCTCTGCCTTAACCCCCCCCCAACACCACCCTACAGGCGTGGAGGAGCATCTCCAGGAGGACAACGCTGAGAACCCTGAGCTACAGCCCCACGGCCCCCCCGACACATCCCGGGACTCGCAGTGCAAGCTCCGCCCTCGAGACAGGTCCCGACGGCAGCTCCACTTAATGTCCTCTGACGTACAGCTGTGGTAATTAGTCACCACGGTGACGTGGGGCTTTGATGTTTTTGCGAGCGTCATTTCCTTATTATTAGCCAGCATGGCTGAGTGGTACCAAACACCACCAACACTAAACCTGCCTCTTTTGCTCAGCGCAGATGGAGGAAACCTCGTGATTGTTAATAATATCTACCACTCTTGATTCTATATATTTTCCTCAGATTTCCCTTTCCAGTCAGACACTTCGCAGACATCCACTTAAACAGAAGTCTTTCTAATTCTAAATTCTGACCCAAAATGTGAATATAATCGCTGTTCGCCCACACAGATATGAGTGGCTAAGAGGGCACCATAAAGACTTGTTGAGGGATGCTGTATTTGTTAGTGAACACTGCCTGACCCAAAAACCTCCAAACCCACATTCAAACGACCCGCTGGACTTCAGAGCGCGATGAAATCTGGGTCTGCCAGATAATTTACTGCAGCAAACGACGGCCACCCTTGATGCACTCTGAGCCTAAATAAACGTTGATTGATTGATTGATTGATTGATTGACGGATTGATTGATTGGGAGAACCTAGAGATCAAATAGTACTTATTAAATAGAAAAGGCAGAAATGAGAAGGTTCCTCTGAACGGTAATTATTATAATAAGTGGGGCTTCGAGGGCACTATCTGCGAAATCCACTTTTCCGCTCACGGGAAACGTAATCTTTATCTAGCGAAAATATGGAAGGGGGTGGAGGTGGTGGCGTTTATGTCTGCGAACGTCCATCTGTGCCCCAGGATATCAGAGCGGCGTGTGAAGCAGGACCCTACTGCAGTCTGGAGTATGCTGGGGAGGGGGGGCTTGACATCAAAGCCTCAGAACTGGCTTCATTAAATAAGGCACGTTTATTTATATCAGCCACGCCACGGATGAGGAGGCGTGTGTTGGGTGACGAGGGGCTCGTCCCCAGAGGGTGGGCCTGCTCGCGCGGAGCTGAGGAGAGAGACAGATGACGATGCACTTCAAAAAGAAAAAAAAAAAAAAAAGCCCTCTTCATTTTGTCTTACGCTGGACGGGCAGAGGAGAACCTGAGGGAGGGGGGAGGGGTGTGTGAAGAAAGAACCGGTCGAGTCGAGAAATCGTGTGGGATTGATCCGAGCGCGCGTTTACAGTGAGGACGGCGAGACGCGTGTCCTGACGAAAGGTCTTGACAAAAGAAAACAAAGTTCAATTAAAGAAAGGGCACGAGAGCGTGTGGAGGGTTGGGGGGGGGATTGATTGATAAGAGAGCATCTTTAAATGGAGCGTGGAGTGGCGAGAGAACTGCCCCATGCTGATGACACAAATTCTTCAGGACAATTGATGTTAATTGGTGTCTAGACATTTTATTACTAAGACAGGACCCAAATGTCCATCTATCCATCGCTCCCTGTGTCTCCCTGTGTCTCTCTCTCTCTCTCTCTCTCTCTTCTTTGCCCCTCCCCCCGTCCTCCCAATATCCTGTATTTCCAGGAAGTTCTGCGAGTCATTTTCAAGTGTCGTATAAAGTGCCCAGTTTGGCATAGCAGGATGATTCTGTGACCTGTTTAACTCTAAGATCCATTCAGCATCAGCACCTCTTTTCCTGTGTGTTTGGTTACATCCGTCAGGGCCAGCAGCGTCAACCCGGTGTAGTCATCACGGTGTAGTCATCACGGTGTAGTCAACCCGGTGTAGTCATCACGGTGTAGTCATCACGGTGTAGTTATCACGGTGTAGTCAACCATGTGTAGTCAACCCGGTGTAGTCAAGTCGTGTGTGTCCTGGTGTAGTTATCACGGTGTAGTCAACCCGGTGTAGTTATCATGGTGTAGTCAACTCGGTGTAGTCATCGCGGTGTAGTCAACCCGGTGTAGTCATCACGGTGTAGTCATCACGGTGCGGTCATCACGGTGTAGTCAACCCGGTGTAGTCATCACGGTGTAGTCAACCCGGTGTAGTCATCACGGGTGTTAGTCAACCCGGTGTAGTCAACACGGTGTAGTCATCACGGTGTAGTCAACCCGGTGTAGTTATCATGGTGTAGTCAACTCGGTGTAGTCATCGCGGTGTAGTCAACCCGGTGTAGTCAACCCGGTGTAGTCATCACGGTGTAGTCATCACGGTGTAGTCAACCTGTAGTCAAGCCTGACGCGGATCATGTCGAGGGAGACCTGAGCGGGTTTAGCTCAGCCCAGGTGGACGTTCTCAGGTCGCACACCGGTGTAGCGGTGTAGTTCAAAAACGACACCGGCCAAAGAAAGCGATGGCACGAAGGAGGTGGAGGAGGTGGAGGAGGTGCACTCTTACATCTTAATGTCCCCAGAGTGGAAAACAGGCTCAGGTGAGATATGGGAACAGGTCATATCAATGGGGAAAGAAACCTCTCCACCAAAACTGCTGTTGCAGCTGTTAAATATATACATATATATATATATATATATATATATATATATATATATATATATATATATATATATATAATTATATATTCATTTACAAATCTCCTTTTTTAAAATTTACCTCAGTGATATCGCCCAGTTTGGTTGTGAATAAAACAAAAGTTGTGGTTTCTGTGATGTGTCCATGGCGATGTCCAAAAGCCAGACAGCTGTGTGCTCCAGCACTTTGATTACGATGTTTTTTGAAAACCCAAAGACTCGGAGTGGAAGAAAGTGCCATTGTTTGAGCTTGTAAACACATTTTGTATGGAGGAGACAGAGCCTGTGTGTGCACATGTCACTTTTTAGTGAAAAATTACAGCTCTCGCTACAATTCCTCAGCAGGGACCCCATTCTAACACAGATTTTATCTGAAAATCACAATTATTTCCCTCATGGTGTCTTTTAATTGGCATCCCTACTGTGATTAAGAAGACACTGTTCTATTCATAAATGTATTACAGGCAGGAAATCATTAACTTATTTCATATGGTGTGAGTGGGGGGTTATTGACATAATAATACTATCCAGGCATGTCTGTCTGTTCCTGAAAGACCCTTCCATCAGTCAACACAATGCTAGTGTCGCCGGGGTTTTCTGCCGGGGTTTTCTGCCGTGCTCTTGCTGCGTGTTCAAGCTTTGTGGCCTGTGTTTGAGTGACTGAATCAGCTGTTAATACGCCGCATAAGTGCAACGTTCCCTTCTCTGTGTGTGTGTGTTTTTTTTCCAGCTAGCTAAAGAGAACAGATTTATGACACCCAACAAGTAAACCAGGAGCAGCAGATGTCATGGTGAATGCTAAGAGAAGGAGAGACAGTCACGAAACCGCGGCAGAGATAAATCAGGCATTGTAAAAAAAAAAAAGGGGGCGGGGGGGGGGACCAAGATAGTAAACCAGCAAAACAAATGGCGCGCAAAAAAGTTGATCTAGTCTCTCGATTACGGGAGGGAGGATGGGAGGCGACGAGCGGCAGAGGCGTATTGAAAAGCGGAGAGGCGTTTAGAAGATAAATGACAGGCCTTCGGATTATCACGGACGAGAGGCCTTCCTCCCATGTTTATGTGTCACCGCAAAAGTCCGAGAATCAGACAGTTTGCACAGATGGTGACCACCCTCGGTCAACATTCAAATAATAAAACAGAAGAAAGAAAAACCTGCAATGAGCACCCCTTTCTCCCTCTCTCCCTCTCTCTCTCCCTCTCTCTCTCTCTGTCTTTTTCTTTAGCTTGGTGCAGACGAACAGAGATAAAAGGTTGGGGTGTAAAAGTGTTTAAGTAGGCAGAAGTTGTAAAGGGGTGGGGGGGGGGGGGGGGGTGTTAGTGAATCTCCATTCAGCGTTTGTGCAGTCCTTTCTGCCTTGTTGAGCTTTATTAAATTCTGTCCCTGTTTGCTCCCCGTCCGGCTCCTTTTGTGAGCTCCTACTCATGTGTGCCTCCCACATTTCTTAGTTGGAGAAGGGAGGTCAAGGAATGCTGAATCTGCTACCACTGTGCGCTAAGCACACGCTCTTATTTTGCCCAACATTGTGAAGCCGGCAGCAAGGGAATTCCAGAAATTACGCTCATCTGGGTATGCGGAAAACATCCCGTCATTAGGTTACGAGGGAGCGGCCCCAACCACCACCCGCCTCATCCTGTCAGGTGTCGGCCTCGAAGAACCAGCCCCTCACGATGACGTGCACTTCACAGTGTAACCCAGGAGGCAGCAGTGGTGCGTGAATGATTAAAGTCCAAACCGACTGACAGAAAGACAGACGGGCAGACATGCAGACAGGCAGCAGACAGGCAGACAGACATGCAGACACAGTAAATAAGTAAGTTATGACCAGAAGATTGCTCGTAATAGCATCAAGCATGGCATGAATATTTCTACACAATTCAACCAATTCTTGAAGCGCTGAATGGAATATAAGTATACTTATAAGTACAGTATACAGTACAAGTATACAGTATACAGTACACAGGGTTGGATTTAGTCCTTGACGTAGGCCCTGTCCAGCACACATTTGAAGCCACTTACAATTTATCCCTGCGTTTTATTTCTTTAATGAGTTCTTCGGGAGGGAGGGGGGCGTAAATCACATCGCTGGCTTGGGTGATTGTTGGAAAACCCATGAAAACGGAGTCTAATGCTTATGAAAGGCCAATCAATGGCAGGATGGGGGAGGTGAAGAAGGGCGGGTCAGGGGGGTGTTTTTCTCCGGCTGACTGCCCTGACGGCCTCCCTCTCTCTCCCGGGACTTCCTGAGTGACACTCGCTCCGCTCGCCACAGCTCTCCTCCGCGACGCTCATTACGGCGAAACCTCGTTAAGGGCGGCCGGCCGGATCTGCACCCAAACGCGCGTTTTCATAATTCGGCTCGGCCGGAGCTGTAACGGAGTTCGCCTGGTATCGATCGCTTCCAAAGTGGGAACGAAAGAGGCAGATGAAGAAACAAGACGAAAAATAACGCCACCCCCCCCCCCCCACACACACACACACACACAACCAGCCGCCCCCCCTTAAAACAATCAGCCGCTCTCACACGACTCTCTGAGAATGCAGCAGACGGTATCCTGGTGTCAAGCTAACAAACAAACAGCGAAGAGAAGCAGGACGGCCATCTCTGACCTTTGTTCAAAGGGCCCATCTAATCTGTTTCCACTTTTCTTAATTAGAAAACCAGGGAGATTTTTAATGTGTCCCAGTGATAATGGGAAAAGCGCTCGCAGGTGCTAATTAAAAAGAAAAACGTGTTCAGCGACGTTTCTTTATTTATTTAGGCTCTTATTTTCAGAATTATTGCAAAGGAATGACAGGCGCGTAGTTACAGGAGGGCCAGCAAATTTCCCACCACACAGATCGTGTTAATAACTTTTTATATCTCCGCACTAATATTTGGCGTGAGGTGACAAATAAGGAGGAATGTGTTTTAGACAGAGACAGAGAGCGGAGCAGTTCCAAACTTACAAGAGACGAAGCAGATGAGTTTGAAAACTACATCGTGCTTTGTGTTCAACTTAAATGAAAAAGAAGACCTCAGTAAAGCAAGCGTCTCACTCTGCGGAGAACGTATATGCTTGCTGCGCAGCGTCTCAGAAGAGACTGGCGTTCAGAAAATGGGAGTATGGGGTCATTTATTCACTGCTGTCAAAGCACTCACAAATCATGCAGTAATTGCAAAACAGGTGCACTTCAATCCGGATATTCCCAACAGCATCGCCACTGTCTGTTGCTGTTGTGATGGTAGTCGTGAGGCACAACTGTCCATCCCTGTGAAGCCTGAATTGACACCTCGGGTGCTGCACGCTCCAGTCCCAGGTTGGGTCTTTAATATGCATGGGGGGGAAAAATGGTTGATCAGTTGCTACAACAGCACGATTTTAAATAGTCTAACGTGTGGTCTCGGCTTTGTCGAACCTTAAAAGGTTAACAAATTAGACGTAACTCGTGACTAGATGTGTCTGACCTGGGGTAAGACAGAGTTGTGTCTCTCTCTCTGTCTCCTTTCCCCCATGTCTCTCCCTTCCTTCCCTCTCTCTATTTTTCTCTCCACCCCCCCTCCTGTCTTGTGTGCCCTAAAAGTGGTGAGTCTTATTCCCACAAGCTTTCTCAAACCCTTGCGTGCTCCATACACACTGAAGCTGCAGCGTATCGTCTCCTCGGCCTGCAGCCGAAACCCATGATTACAGAAGCAGTACAAGAATCTGCTAATCATGCTGAAAAAAACACAGTAATCCCTCATTATTAAAAAAAAAAAAACACCCAGCAAGCAGCAAACAGAACGTCTTCCATAAAAGGGCAGCTCATACTTGTTTAACACAAGTGACAGCTTCAAACGCCAGTACAAAGGGCACTGTGATGAAATGGAGAACGTCAGTTTGATCCTGGTACTGCTGTAAATGACATATCGTGGGTGGATGTGTGTGACGGACCACAGCTGCAGGCCTGGGGGAGTGAGCTGCGTTTCCCCCACAGACTACCAGCCCTCCCAGTTTATCAGCAAGTTTCAAAAAGATTTCGATGTAAGTGAGGTCTGATACGCACACAAAGACACACACACACACACACACCAACACATAATATCTCTCTTGGGATATGTCTCTATGTTTCAAGCTCTTCAGCTCCTCGGTCTCTGATCACCACCCACACACACACACACACAGAAACACACACACACTTCTGCTACTCTGAGGTAGCATCGATATGCACCTCCATGTCCGTCTGAAGTGGAGCCTTCACACCTCCATCATGCCTCCATCACGCCTCCAACATGCCTGCAACACGCCTCCAACACGCCATCATCAGGCCTCCAACACACCTCCGTCACGCCTCCATTATGCCTCCATCACGCCTTCCAACATGCCTTCAACACGTCTCCAACACGGCTCCATCACGCCTATATCAGGCCTCCAACACGCCTCCATCACGCCTCCATTATGCCTCCATTATGCCTCTATCACGCCTTCCAACATGCCTTCAACACGCCTCCAACACGCCTCCATCACGCCTATATCAGGCCTCCAACACGCCTCCGTCACGCCTCCATTATGCCTCTATCACGCCTTCCAACATGCCTTCAACACGCCTCCATCACGCCTATATCAGGTCTCCGCCACGCCTCCAACACAGCTCCAACACAGCTGCAACACGCCTCCACCACGCCTCCAACACAGCTCCAACACAGCTCCATCTAGCCTCCACATTCATGCGCCACTTTGGCTCATGAACCAAACTGATCCGACGGCAACGTTACCCTGTTACCCTGCTGCCCAACCAGTCAACAAGACAAAGATTAAAAATGAGCATTCCCTCCTTATTCCCCTCTACACCCCACTGTACTGCCTGCTCGCTCATAGCGGGAACCCAACCCTGGCACTTCAATGCAAGTCCCTCTTGTACAGCCAATTAGTCAGAAATGATGTAATACCGTCTGACAATACGGCAGTGGGATCCAACAGAAATGTGGCTGATGGTGTCTGGCTATGACGTCCAGCTAGCACCACCCCTCCCAGCACACACACACACACACACACACACACACACACGCATGTTGCTGTGTATGACCCAGAGCAGCGGAGCACGATGACGCCAACCTTCTGCTCTCTCTCCTCCATTAAAGAGCCACTTGTACGGGCAGTGTGTGGTCCGCCTCTCAGGGACGCCAGAGGATGAAGGAAATAAATGAGCTTTCTTGACCTTGGCCCACGCTTGCTTTTCTCTCCCAGCCACCTCCTCCCTCTCTCTTCCTGGTGCACTCCAAAGGTCAGGCGGATGACAAAACCCCGCGCCCGGCCCCCGCGACCGGCCGCCATTCAGATCGGCCGGCAGTGCAACGGCGGTCAATGCGGCGATCCGCAAATTGGTTTTTTTAGCGCAGAGGGCAGAACTGTGACTTCCTCGGAAACAATCTGGGTTTCTGCATGGACGGCTACAAAAATGTTTATCTCACCGATGACGCGATAACAAACGTATTTAACTAAGCGAACACATAACGACTCATTTTACAATGACCAACGGTTTATTACATTTGGTCCGTGGTCTTACTTGTTCGCTGCGCTTCCCTAACGGTGGACTTCTGAAGCCGCCATTAAGACTTTAGCTTAATGAAGCCCGTAGCTGCTTCCCAAAGGCTCCTCAGCACCTGTCTGATTGGATGGCGTAGCTTTGCTCCTGTCTGATTGGACGGCGTAGCTTTGCTCCTGTCTGATTGGACGGCGTAGCTTTGCTCCTGTCTGATTGGACGGCGTAGCTTGGCTCTAGCTGGCCTTTACACCAGCATTCCCAGGAACAGTAAAAAAAACTTCTTATCTGGCTGTCAGCCAAACTGTTGGAACTGCTTTCTTAAAAACCCTTTACAGTCTTAAAAGCTTTAGCAAGTTTTCTCCTGAGGTTTTTTGAAATCTTTTTTTTTTTTTGTCTAGGAGATATTGAATAGAAATCTGTTGTAAAGAACAAGTAAGCAAAATTCTGTAATCTTTTATTTCGTAGGGCCGGTCAAGCAAACACACACAGGCGATGGCAGGAACACCTGACTCCAATTACCCTCTCGTAAGGAGGCCATTATCCCTCAGGTTCACATACGTTTCCCATCAATGACCTTCACTTAAACCATTTGTTACATGACGATATGGCAACATTCTGTGTATCATTTGTTAAATAAGACTTATCGGTTCTATTGTGACTAAGACTTTAGGAGTCCGAAATCCAGATCCTTCCTAAGGGTTCACAAAGTTTCTCTAAAACCTTTCTTTAAGAGATGTTTTTCTTTTTTTTTTTTTTCAGGATTTTATCCTTTTCTTTCGCTCATCCGAATATGGTTTGCTCTGTCTTAACATGAATCAGACAGGTGTGTCAGACAGGTGTGTCAGACAGGTGCGTCAGACAGGTGTGACAAATCCCAATCAAGAGTCCAAGATGCGAGTCACGTCGCGAGTCACGTCGCGAGTCACAGACGCACCAGACCGCTTCCTCCCAAAGGCGCTTCCATCATCTCCGTGTTACGCGGCGGTTGTAGTAAGAACGTCTCATAATACAAAAGCAAAGATCTGTTGCTTTTCCACTCCGTTGCCTCGGTGATGTAGACATTTCAGCTCCCCCTCGGCGGGGGTCAAACTTCCCGCCTATTTCTGCCCTCCTTCCTTTTCCTGTTCCTGTATGTTTTTTTCCCCTTGCTGCCTTAAAACACAGTCTAGCATTTCAATTTACTCAGACACGGCGGCTGCGTTTCTGACGCTAAAACTGGGGACATTGTGGCGTTAGGTGGAAAACACTTGTTCAGTTTGATGGATTTTGGACTTCAACACCAAAACCTAAAACCCATAATGCCAGAAGAGGCTTCAAAGGGTAAAATCAGGAGTACAAATTAACCTACTGCTGGCAAAAGCAGGTATTTCATTTCAGCACAGACATTTCTCTCTTTTCTGCTGTCACCTGAAAGATTTTGTGATTTAATACTTATAAATGGATAAACAGCGGCAGGTTTTTATAAAAACCTTTAGCCACGTTGCCAGGGAAGAGTCTGTTTCTCACTCTTTTTCACACTCCCAAAGCAGTCAGCACTGGGGCTATCCTGGGCTCTCTTTAAAGACTACAATCTATCTGTTGCCACGGGCTCACAAAGACTACAAGCCCCATTTTGCCGGCTGAACACACACCTGTACACAAGGCCGCTCAGCATAAGAACCCGTGGGGCATGTGATACCACCGGCCACAGAGTTTTCAGGCGAGCCCAGACCCCACCTGTAGCATCCTCCATTATAACCCAGGGCAAGGGGCTTTTGAGTTAGTAGGCAAACTAACTCAACTCAACCTCAGCTATAAAATATTTGCCTCAGACAGGAAGGCCGCTGCTTGTTCAGAGCGAAAGCAGACAGACGATTATTATGTTATTTTAGTTTTAAAATAGGGAACTTGCATAATCCTCCCTCAGAATGGACCTCCGTTTCCATAGCACCGCTCCCTCCTCCTGGCATGCGGCGATTACCTTTGACCTTTGCAGCGGTGGGCTCGGACGTGGGGCGGGGAGGAGAGGCCGAGCTCGCGGACCTCACAGGTCCCCGTCAGGGATCTCGAGAGCGGGTTCCGTCGGTTTTAGTCATGAGGCCCCTTGCTGCTCAACTCACATAACATGCCCATGTTTGGGAGGGAGGCCCAGTCTGACTCATTTTACTGTACATGCGTTTTGAAGTAAAAGAAGAAAAAAAAGAAGTCATCGCAGACATTAAAAATAGGGTCTAATCACACGCGGTAAATCTCCACTGCAGTCAGACCCCAGGATCCTCTTAGTACGCTCCTTTTCCCGAAGATTACAGTTAATTCGCTGTTTACACCGACTCCCTCAAACATGTGATTATGATATAAATAGTCATGGCTTTTCCCACAATGCAAGTTTTCCTGTTATGATTATGGCTGCTTGTGGTTACAGGCCAATTTATTACCTGCTTCAGTGAAGCGTCCGCTTGCTAATACACCGAACAGCAGGCCGCCCAGGGTCTTCAAACGAGCCCCCCCCCCCCCCCTCCACCGCCCCTCCTCCCCTCAGAGACCTCATTAGTTATGATTATGATTTTGATGAGGAAGCTTAAGCAGGCCTGTGGTGGTGAGACTCGTGTGAAGTTCTCGGGAACGCGCTGCACTGCAGAGTGTGTCGGCAAGGAGGAAAACGTCGGACCATTTCGAAAACTTTTTAAAATCTCTTCAAGGACGACCGGGGGATAAATAAACCCAACTGGCTGACTCCACTGACCAAGGTCACTCCAGTAGTTTACTGACACACACTGCTACTGCTGAGGTGGAAGACTGTTTGATCTCTGACCAAGGCCCCGCCTCCTGGGCACAGTGTGACTGGGATGTGCTGCTGGCGATACTCAGGGGGAGGAGCAGGGGGAGGAGCCTCGGCACGGTCTGTCTGCACCTCTGGCGGACGGGTCGAATGGGAAAGAGCGTTGCAGACAGGCTCAGTCACCACCAGGAGGCGGGACCTGGACGAGAACAAGGCGGGATAGGGGCTGGGCCAGAGCAGGATGGGGGCGGGAGCAAGGCAGGGACAGGGCGGTTCCAGAATGAGGCAGGGGGCGGGAACAAGGCGGGACCAGGGCGGGCCCTGCCACAGGGATGCAGGAGCTCACATCCTCGTGCTGTACAGGAGGGCAATCAGCAACACGGGCCTAGGGCTACTCACAAGCTTGGCTCCGCCCCTGAGTGCAGACTAGGAGGGCTTCAAAGCGGTGGGAAAACAAGAGGCATTGTGGGACACTGGGGGTCTGACACACAGTCTCTCACACCACACGTTTAAGCAGCTACAAGGAATGTGTTTATAAGGGGTTTTTTTTTTCATTGTTAAAGTAAACATTTTAAGATGTCTGGCTGGTAATTTAGCAAGTATTTTGGCATGGAGACAGAAACAAATTAGAGATATTTGGTGAAATAGCTATAAGAAATGTTCGCAGATAAAACCTCACTTTTGTACTGTAAAGAAACATAGTATTTCTGTTTTTGTAAACACTAATCGCAGATATATTGAATATGCATTTTTTGGCTAGCACAGCAGTTTCGTCTTTCTAATTCTCACACTTAGGCGGCTCAGCGCTGTAGACACGTTTAACATCCCGGGACGTGTGTGGTCATTTTTAAAGTTTGGCCAGGCTGACCTGTACCAGGAGACCCCACAGTCATCGCTGTGTCACGCTGCTCCTTTGTAGTGTGTTTGTGTTTGGTCTGCCGTGCGTGCTGTTTTAGGCTCCCCGGGTCACGCGGCTCTCTGAGGAAAGAGTTCCGCCTCACACACCCTCCCCGGCGCTCTGTAATAATGCGTGTAAGGACCACTCCGTACCAGTTTGTGCACTCTCACACTCGTTAAAGTCTTCACACAAGAGGTCTGCCATGCCCTGAATGTTATTTGGGCATTTTGTGTATTGCAAATCCAATGCGTTACTCAGCCATATAGTATTTTAATTCATCATTTTCAGTCTACTGTTTACATCATTGTATGCTTTCATATTTTATATTTGAAATATTTATTTGAATAACTATTTAAAGTGCTTTGCATTATCTGTTATTTCTTTAAATGGTGCTTTGGAATGTAAACGTGTAGTTGGTGAAACAGCAGAGGGAGCCCAGACATGGAGGTAAATCTGTGACACTCTGACCTCTGACCTCTCCGTTTAAAGAAAAGCGTCAGTCATCACAGCTCCGCGGAAACAGCAGAGGAAAAGTGTGAAACTTCACTCGCGTCCCTCACTGGCTTCTTTAGCCACACCCCTCCTGGTAATGGATGCTTGATTGGCAGCTCAGATTTACATTAGGGTGCTCGCACTCACCGGACGCCGGAGTGCTTCAGGACGCAAGAGCATTCCGTTATTCAGCCTGATTAGCCTCGCTTTTTGTAGATGACATTGAGAAATGTGTGTGTGGAGGAGGAGGGTTTGGGGAGGGGGGGGGGGGGTTGTGGGGGGTTAAGAGACTCGTTGTGAGGGTTTTTCAGAGATAGCGTTAGCAAAAAGTGTGGAAAATACAAAGGCAGCAAAGAGCTCTCCAGAGTACTGGAGCAACAGCAATTAAACATAAAGGCCTGCATGGTAGTGGTGGCTCTAAATGAATTACCTGGAGATTGCATGTTACGCTGCGTTTGCAGGGGTATTCAATTTTAATTAGTGTTTTGGAGACATCTTTTATCAGACTGTCACTAACCTTCTCTCTCTCTCTCTCTCTCTCTCCACCCTCCCTCTCTCCCTCCCTCTCCCCCTCTCTCTCCCCCCTTCTCTAACGGAGTGATGGAACTCCTCTGTTTTGACAATCCATAGTCTCTTTTTTCACTTAGCGTGATGAGGTGTTTCATCCTAAAATCTCTCCCCATAATCTCTGGTCTTTTGCATAGGAAGAATTGACTAAATTAAAGTGCGTATGTAAATGGCTCTTACATTTGATGCATGCCAACATAAATACCTTGGACACGTTGATGCCAGGAACGAAGAGACGAACAATTATTAGGGAATCAAACTCAGTTTTATCTGATATGACCAGTGGATGGATCCAAACACCAGTGAGTGTTTACCACATAACACATGACGATGAATAGCATATGATTAAGGAAGGAAAAGATCTCACACATTTCATCTGAGGTGTGTCTGCGTATGAACATGTGTGCATACACATATACAGAGGTACACACACACACACACACACACAACACACACAGGGTTGCATACACACACATACAGAGGTACACACACACAAGGGTGCATACACACATATGCGGAGGCGCACACACACACACACACACAACACACACACAGGGGTGCATACACACACATACAGAGGAACACACACGCACACACATACACACACAGGGGTGCATACACACATATGCGGAGGCGCACACACACGCACACACACACACACACACACACACACACACACACACACACACACACACACACACGCACACGCACACACACACACACACACACACACACACACACACACACACACACACACACACACCTCCCCAGCCTCCTCCATTGTTAGTCACCTTGTTTACTGGCCGAAGCAGATCGGCTGTACTGGACATCGTGCGAAACCACACGTGACAGGATGCAATAAGGTGGAGAACAGGAGCAATCGGAGGAAAGTTCCTCCTGCCGCCGCTCCAACTCTCTGTCTTCTTATCCTGGGCAGAAAATAAAAAAATCAATAGGAGCTCCCAGGGCCTGATAAGAGCCGGACAGGCAGAGTGGCCCTGCTGGATATAGTAAATTAAAGTGATCAAAATTTTCCAGTCGACTCAGTCCACAAGCTACATAAACTAACAACCCTGTCCCCTCAGCTGCCCGTCAAACCCCTCCCCACACACACACACACCCCTCCGCACACCCCTCCACACCTCCGCACATGCTCCACTTCAATCTTCTCTTACCTACACTTCAATTACTTCTTCTCTGTTTCCCATCTTACTCTATGATTTTATTTTCTTTTTTGTTAGTTGGTTCATTTCTTTAACACTTTAAAGTGCTTGTTTAGCCGATGTAAAGGAATGTTGTTCTGGTCCTGTCAGGCGGGACGTAGCGCGTAGGACGTTTTTTTAGGCATTATTAATTGCATTTTTAATTAATTAATTAAACCAAACTTGTGTCCTTTAAAAGTCATATTTCGACTGAGTATGTCGGTGGATTTAAAAAACAATTATATGTAAATCTAGAACTGACGCATGTGTGAGATAAATTTATTCACTAACACAATATTCGCAGTTTGAATACGACATTTGTGAGAGGATGAAAATCTAATCAAAAAGAAAAACAGCATCAAAAACCTTCTCTTAAAACCAAACGTTAAATAATCAATGTTACTATTTGCATGTTAAACAATAAAATTAAATACCAGAAGACAGAGAAAAATTGCTCAAGTTGTACAAGTTGGGCTCAAAGATCTGAAACCAATTAAACCCACAAGAAGCTCAGACATGAAAGACGGGGGCGTGGTCAGAAGAAACGCGCGCGAGACGAGTGTTCAAAAGACAATTACTCAATTATAGCGACGCAGAGGCAACAGCCGCACCAGTGCCACGACATGTTCTGTGAGAAGCTGCCTGGCTGATATCGCTTAGCTGGGATTATCGGGGGGATTGCCAAATGAGATTACTTCCTGGGTGAGTTAGGATTACATGCAACTGATGTTTCCACCACAAGAGATTCACGTGGAGCTCTCAGGATTAGCTCTGGCTGCGTCATCTCGCGTGACTCCAAGAAGTCTCATCGTGAAATCGTTTGAAGGGCTGTGGGAGGTATGAACCCTCACGGGGATGTGATGGTGTTTGTAGCAGACAGGCTACCAGCCCGAACCACAGACGTGTGTTGGTGGTCCAGAGGGCATTGTGGTCCGACCCTGGACAGGTGGGGGGCAGAGAGGCCGTGGTCACTGGAGATCCGGGTGGGCACCGGACGAGGGGGAGGCCAGATCTAATACCCAGCCGACCTCCATGGGCGAAGGCAGCAGACAACCTTGAAAGGCTTCGAAACAGCAGCTTACAACACCGCTATACTATATCACTTAACATAGCCATCGCACGCACCCTGACACACACACACACACACACACACACATTCAGGAAGAAGCTCCTATATGTCCTCAACACCCAGCATTGACTTTCCTCTCCCACACCTTTTCTCAGCACAATGAAAAACAAAGACGAGGAGGACACACACACACACGCACACACACACACACACACTGATATTTTGCAGTTTAAATGGTTTCAATTGATCCCTTAAATGGCCAGGGATGACACTAAATATGCAATCTATAATAACTCAAACTGCTGATCAATATGCTGCAATATGATAATGATGGCTCCTTTTCACACGTGAGCAGTAAGTAGGCCCTTCATCCTGTCTCTCCACTTCACATTTTCTCCTCTTTTCTTGTTATTTTGTGATTTGTATGTTTTCTTTTTATTTATTTTTTTACTCAGTGATCACATTTCTATTCTGTTCTACTCAATTCCAGTCATGATCTGAAATGATCTAAATGACACATTTAATATTTTTTTCAAACACACACTGTGGTTGTTTTCAAGTTTCTACTTATCGACATACAAACAAAAACAATATGAGAAATTAAAATAAGCAATAAACAAGGACTCGTTGTCCTCAGATATGTTTGCTTAGGGTGATGTCTTCGAGACGGAGATGGGGACACACGTCCATCGAGTTCCCCCCGTAACGGGCCCGAATTACGTCCGGTCCCATCAGACCGCTGTACGTTACCCGTGGTAGATGCCGAAGATGCCGTAAGACCCTAATCTCATTACAGGTTAGAAGTCCAAGGCACTGCATGAAGGTGCAACGGTACACCAACAGTGTCCTCTGGGGCCACCGTACTTCAGAGTCAGTCACTCCCAAATTCACCTCTATATTTATCTCTTTTAATCTCTTTAAGGAGGAGAAGGATTGCAAATGCATATGCCACCCCTGGCAAGCCAATGGAATAACAGATGGTAGCTGTATTTTTAAGCATTAATTTAACCGATAAAACCTTAATAAATATTATACTACAATGCTGCCCTGAAGAGGATACATGGGAAATTTAAGAAGCAAATTTGGCCATTTAAAATTATTTCCTTGCATGCGCGCTTGAGACTAGACTGGAATTGTAAATAGATTTTAAAAGGTAAACAAACTGATATTAAAGTGTTTTTTCTAGAAAAGGCAGTTTCTTTAAAATTTCTTTACACAGTTTTTAAAATCATAAAATCATGGAATAAAACATGTTTTGTAATTGCTGTGTGTATGTGTGTGTGTGTGTACGCACATGCACACGTGCGAGTGTGTGTGTGTGTGTGTGTGTGTGTGTGTGTGTGGTGATACTGCTGAAAGACCAAAGACAATCCGGCATGCTTAGCTTTCTCTCTCTCTCTCACACACACACACACACACGCGCATGCTTAATCACATCCCAACACCAGAATGATCACCGATAGATATGAGGGGCAGTGCTAGCATGCTAACAGTCCTTTTCTCCTGTTATTTATATCTGCCTTCTTCTTTTATCAGAGCCAATAATTCTTCAGTGTTAAAGGGCCTTCTCCTTTCCTCACAAGCATTAATTCAAATCTAAATACTAAATATTGATTGATACGTTATCAGTGCATAGCAGTTGGTCCAAGGCCTATTGATCCGTGCAATGATTTATTATCATATTTAAGAAAAATCATTTTGTGTGATTATAGGAGGTAATGGGATTTTAGTGAAGGCTGTAATTCTTTTTGTATATCAGCTTTTGGAGTGCTGGGAGGTAGAGTGAGTCCTCACGACACTGTGAGAGATTGCCGGGGTGCTGCACGGCATTGTGGGTGCTCTCTCATGTCCTGCAAGCACCTGACACACCAAACTAAGCTGGTGGAAGCTACAGATCTGGGCCATGTCGCGGAGAAGAATGGCTACTGGGATTGCCTCTTTAATCACAAGCAAGATTAACAGACGCTATGAGAGCAGTTATTAGCAAACATCTTGCCCTCATCAAATCAATAAGTTGACGTGTAATCAGGGTTGGAGAGGGAGAATTCTGGGATACCTTCCCAGTGAAAGATCCTGGCAATCAGAAGCTACCGGGCAACAATTACCTCTCAGCAAAAGAGTGCTTTACCTCAGCAGACTGGCACAGAGCCAGAATTAAACACACACACACACACACACACAAATTAACACATTACCAGACATGCCATACAGAATAAAACACATCTGCTATGATTTTTTAATATTTGTGGGCATATTATAATAAATAGTTCAACAATTATTTTAGATTATTTTTGTGTTACATTAGATTTATGTCCACTCATTACTTATATAACGTATTGATATGAAAAATCCATATATTATTACTATTAAACATTTTTGTCATTGACCATTGTTTCAGTCACATATTTATTTAATATTACATGAGTTTCTTTACAGGCCAATATATTTATTCACTTGAAATAATGAAAAAAAAACACCACATGGAAAAATAATAATTAGATACAAAAAAACACAAAGAAATCTATTTTTTTCTAAAGTGCTCTTAGGTGTACACACAAATTCACACACACACACACACACACACAAACACACACACACACACACACACACACACACACACACACACGCGCGCGTGCAAACACACAGAGTTTGGCAGACAACCTCGCCAGAGACTCTAGACATGAATTCAACAAGTCGTCATGCAGGAGGCTGCCTGCTTCTCACCACACTGCCCTTCAGTTGGATCATTTTAATAAGCTTTCTGATTCATACACACCATCTCCCTTTAATTGTTCACAGCTCATTATCATGTAAATTCCACCCTATTTCTCGTCTCCTTTTTTAGCGCAGCGTAAAAAAAAGCGTGTGGCATCTTGTCTGCACCTTTTGTTTTATTTACTTTGGTTTTTTTTTCTGTTTTGTGATTTGCTTTCCATACACTTTTTTGTTATTGCTTGCTGCAGACATGAATTCAGCCGCATTCAAATACATATTTGCAAAAATTTCCATATTTAACCCCCCCCCCCCTTCTCCTTTTCTGTGGTGTAGAGCTTTTGTGTTTGGTGTGAGAAGTCTGAATGACAAGCCTTCTCTCTCTTTTGTATGAAACCATTTAAAATAATAACGTTTTGTCTTATAGTCAGACATTGTAAAGCTTGTCTGTATTCTGTGATGGGGTTGCTTTCATTCAAGGATATAACCAGGACAGACTGCATCTGCAGGATGGCAATACACAGAATCTGAAAAACTCAAATGAAATTAAAAATTAAAAGATATTACATAAATTACGTAAATATTATATAAATATTTTATTTTAAAAAGGCAGACGAAACACATACACTTTCACATCTAATACCCACACGCACACACACACACACTATACTGAGGCACACACAGACACACACACACACACACACACACGCTATACTGAGGCAGGTACAGGTACTCTCCCAGAAGCAAATGGAACGGAGGCTGAGCAAAGGCGGACCGAGGTAACCGAGGTGTCGTTTAAAAATGCAACGGCCCCTACCGGCCCCTACATGCCTGTGGGCGAGACGGCAAAGTGCCCTGCAAAATATCCATAAACGTTGGTTTCTCATGTTTATCCCACTTCTCCCATTCACATCCCTCTCAGCGCCGTTACAAACACAATCTGGAAGAAATATCAGATCATCCGATTCTTGAGAAATACGTCTTAAATATCGCCAAGCCGGATATGTGTTAGAGCAGGAGGTTCCCTGTAAGGGCCACAGAACAGAAGCAGTGGTGTAACTGGGTAAGGAAGCACTGTACCCTCGTGTCTGGGAGCCAGAGACCGGCGAGTTTGCTCTGGAGAAATGGAGTGACACCTGCAACTCACCAAGCGTCCAGTGGTCTGACATGAAGCTCACTCTCACACACACACACACACACACACACACACACTCAAACACACAAGCACACACACCCCAGATCTGGACTGATTTCTCCCCTTTTGATTTTGAAATCAATACTCCCAAATTTATGAGTGTGTGTGTGTGTGTGTGTGAGACAGAGACGTGCACGAAAGGGATGACAACATAGTGACACGGGGGAGAGAAACAGAGAGCGCTGGAGTGATTCTATCGTATCTTTTGCTCTTCCAGGAAACATGATAAACGTCATTGGCTTTGTCACATTAGGCCAAAGAGGATTTGAATGAAATCCTCATGAGCAGTTGGAGTCCAGCTACAGGTGTGACCACTTCCTTGAATGTTCCATTACAGAATGACAAAGCAAGGCATTATTTATCAGCATTACATCATCTGCGCACTTCTCCCGTCCAGCGCTGTGGCATGACAACGACACAATCGCATCCATTACTGTCTACAACCCTCAATAACCCAGGCATGCACCGCAACGCTTACTCCGCACCCTGAGTCCCCTCACCTGGACGGGCTTGACCCCCCCTGCTGGGTACATGCGTGTGGAGAGTGCGGGATGATCCCAGGCAAGCGATAGGTATCCCACGTGACGGAGCTGACCGCCTGGGCTGTGGATTTAGGGGGAAGATCCGCACAGGTCTGGGGGTACTGGGCAGCTTTGGGAGAGGGAGGGAGGAGAGGTTTCTGTCTGGGTCTCTCTCCCTCCAGCAGATACACTTAAAGATGTGCTCGCCGTCCTCTCTGCTGCAGGCTGCACTGAGACGGAGGTGACGGCAGTGCAAAGAGTTACACGCTGCATCTCTCCTCTCTCTCTCTCTCTCTCTCTCTCTCTCACTTTGCTATATTCTCATTCCGTCTCTTTCAGACATACACACTCCATTCATGCATCTGGTCGCAACGGCACTTGCGCGCGCACACACACACACACACCACATTCAATCACAGTCCCCATCTCCCTCCTCTACTTTTTGCCGGCCAGCCGTGGTGAGGAGCGACGTGCTAGCGAGCAGGACAGCAGGACAGTTCCCGACCTTTGTAGAAGGAGTTTGACACATTTGTCCTGCACAGAGACCAACGGCCATTATATGTGTGCAACGCTTCCAGCACCAATTCCAATTACACCCAAGTTGCTAATAAAATTAAAGTAACAGATTAAACCGGTCAGTTCCATTCGTCTCAATTATGTTTGATATGTCCAATCAGATCGCGTTTTATCCGTGTCATGTGCCTCTGCCATCGGGCACCTTATTGTCGTGGGCTTCCATTTGAAGCTAATGTACATGTGTCATGCGAATAGGTGATGGGGAACAGGGTGGCGTCTTGCAAAGTAATTGCATGTTTGGTACCTTGTAATACGGTACAATTTCTTAGAAATGTTTGGACTTGTGTGTGTGCTGAAGGCAGAAGCCAATAAAATGAAGCACTGTTCATTACAAGGGAGACCAAACACCCCTCACAGATAAACACAGGCACCTGCCACTTTGTTCAGTTCCAGCTACAAGTCTTATTATTTATGCATGTTGTTCTCCATTACAAACTTGGCAACAGGTGTGTGTGCTCATGTGTATTCATGAAAGTGCGTATCTGAATGTGTCTGCAGAGGTACATATGCCTATATATTTCCCTGTGTGTGACTGCAAAAGAGAGAGAGAGAGAGAGAGAAACAGAGGCAGAGAGAGAGAGAGACAGGCAGAGAGAGAGAGACAGGCAGAGAGAGAGAGAGAGAGAGACACAGAGAGAGAGAGAAACAGAGGCAGAGAGAGAGAGACAGGCAGAGAGAGAGAGACAGAGGCAGAGAGAGAGAGAGAGACACACAGAGAGAGACAGAGACACAGAGAGAGAGAGAGAGAGAGAGACACACACAGAGACAGACAGAGAGAGACAGAGACACAGAGAGAGAGAGAGAGAGAGAGAGAGAGACAGAGAGACAGACAGAATGCTACTCTGTTGTGTGGTGGCAGTAGGAACAGTGAGTAGCCCACTGGTCTGCGTCTTTCCACTTTACAGTCCGGAAGCCTAGTAAGCTTTCATCACACTGCTAGTGTGTGTGTGTGTGTGTGTGTGTGTGTGTGTGTGCGCGAGCATGCACATGCATGAGTGTGCATGTGTGCATTAGCTGATTCCACAGCACTGAGACAGAGAATTCACACATAGTTGTTGCAGAAAAGAACAGCTAAGGAAATCAATTATCCATTTTGGTGAATACACCGAGACAAACTGAGCTAAGAGAACCAACAGTACACCCAACACTCCCAAACACCACTCACCCAACACTCCAAAACACCACTAGCCCCACTCTCCTGATCCTGTTTCAAAGTAGATTTGCTTGAGACAAATGCTTTTAGTCACACAGGACATGGAACAGATCTGGTGTTTAACAAAGCACATCACAGCCCCTTAGAACTGCCCTATCCGCTAACAGGCAGCATTTCTGCATCTTCGTACAGGATAATCTTGTTATTGCAGTGTCATGCAAATGAGGCTTCATATCTTGACAAGGCAGGAAAAGAATGCCCCGCACACATCCCGATCCAATCAGGAGGTGGTCCATTATGTCATAGTCTAAAAATGCACCGCTCACGTTCACCAGGGACTGGGCCTTGCGGCGACATCGTCAGCATCCTGTGTGTGTGTGTGTGTGTGTGTGTGTGTATTCATGCGTGTTTGAGCATGTGTCTATGTGGGGAATCTTTAAATGGTTAGAGTGAATAGAAGTAAAACTCTGTTGAACTAACACCCCCTGTAATTCCATACTGTGGAAATGCTCATTTATATGTACCATATGTGCTGTTATCTCTGTTATTTTTAATTAGTTTATAGTACAATAAAGAATTAGTTACATTAGAAGCTGAGATAGGATCTCCACTAAGATGTATGATGCCGTATGCTAATTATTTATAAATTCGATGGTGGTCAGGGGGAAAGAACGGAAAAAGAGAATCAAGATACTGCGTAAAACAAATGATTAGACGCTTCAAAGATGGCAAAGAAACGATAAATCCCCAAATTGCGATTAAGCAAGCATTCACGTGACTTCATGTCATTCAAACAGCCTACGTTTCTGCAGAGATGCCGTTTGTAAAGCTGCCGGCGTGGCGGAGTTTTAAATGACGTGCAACACATTACCTGCTTCCGGCATCCTGAGACTTCAGGGTCTCGCGCGGCCTCCTCGAAGCACTTTCCCCCGCTGTAGAGAGATTAGGTACTTTTTTAAAATAAAAAAAAAGCCGAACATACGAGAAATATTCACATTAATATTTACCTCACAGTTCTACTACACCTACCATGTAAACCTGAAGCGGCGAACAAGTCGTGGTGTCTGAAAGCTGTTGTGTTTATTCCTCCCGAGCGTCCGCCCGCGCGGCTGCCCAAGCCCAGCGCCCTCCCCGCTGGTGAACACCGCTTGGCGGAATGCAGGGACTATCTCCATTCAAAGGCAGTAGGCTAATTGCTAGGAACAGGGGAGAGAGAGAGGAAATCTAGCCGAATATCCATCAGTATTTAAGTATTTTCTCTTACACACACCGGGTTTCCTGTCCTGACATTTAATAGACACGTGCATATTCAGAGAAACACCGCAGTCTATACTGAAACGTCCATGCTGAGGGTATGTGAACATAATATCTAAACGCGTTAATTCTCAAGCTTTTCAAATATATAGATCAGTGCAAGCAAAACGATCCAAAGTGCATACTAAAATTTAAAACGCTCAGTCTTGTCAAATGTTAATTACAGACGAATGTTGACGTCACCTTATAATAACGTAAAAGGCTAAATAAGGACTTCCTGGTAGCTATTCGTCGAAATCCGACCCGCAAATAAATTTCTATATGCTGGTAAACTTCTCAGATTGCCTTTTGTTGTTTAACTGTCCTCTTTCTTCCTCGCCACGTAACGTGTGTATTGGATTAGGGGATACTTTCCCCTTTACACGTCTTTTCCATCCTTTCCCTTTCATCATCAGCGAAATACAGATTAGAGGAGAGATTGTAAAAGCCCTCTACAGAGGGAGAGGCAGATCCTCATTCCGGGCCCATTGTGATGATATTGATGATGATGATGGCCAAGTGGACAGTTTGATTTTTGTGTGCAGAGCTAGTTATAAAGAATCAATATTATATCAAGGGGTAAGTTTCGTGATAAAGGACTTTAGCCACTCCAGCTATTCATCATAAGCCTGTAGCAAGCAGATAGGTCAAAAGAAATTATATTGCACTAAAGAGAGTGCCTTCTTATCTCTCTATACCAGGGAGGTTGAGGACACGCCGATCGATGCTGTAGCAGGGCTATACTCCTCGCAATTATCAATAGCTGATTTTGTCTTCCCGGGGCCGCATCTATTAATACCAGATAATAACAGCCTTTTGGACATAACTTCGAGATGGACGGAAGGGTGGTGGGGACAAAAGTTTACGCATAGAATGACCTTGCTTGTCAAGGTAACTGTCACGTCTTGCACATAGCGACCACTAGGGAAAAGCGTAAGGCCGGTGTTCAAACTGCGAGAGGACTGATCTTTGATACAGTGAGACCTCGGAGTTTCTTTGCAATATGAGGGGACTGCGATGTAATGTAGGCGTGTTTTAATACGGTCATAATTTAAAAGAGATTAAAGTCCAATAAAGACAAAATTATTTAAAAGAAAATAATCAAATTACGTCAGCTCGTGAAATCGCGGAGAGATTCTTAATCGCACCTATTTCTGTTAAAATACATTCACTTAATTCACCCATTTATACCTTTAGATGTATTTTCTTCAAAAGACAGAAGTAACATGTCGGACTTTTGCAAACTGAGGGACTATGTGCGCTACGTTAGGCTGTAATTGCTGCCTGCGTTTAGTAAAAGGTGCGTCCATGGTTGAAAAAGAGCCCGAATAAAAGGCCGACTTACTAATTGCTGTTTCAAGATATTAATAGTCCGAACAGACTGCGTTCGGTCTGGCGTGTGGGATTGATTGCCGTTTTAAAATTAGAAGCTATTTAAATTCTGGTTTTGTTGAGACAAATTACAATCGAAACGGTCAGAAATCATCTCCTACAAAAATGCCATAATAATGTCAGTAGCACTCCAAAGGGTAATAAATATTTTAACGCAAAGGAACTTTTTCCTATAAAGGGAAACATCTCCTTCGCCACATGTACCAGGTCAATTCCTTTGCTAAGGTATCAGGCCGGTGACTGATACCTTTCAAAAATAAAAATGTAAGTTATCTTGCCATTCAGTATTGAGGTAGGCTATAGCCCACACCAGACACCAATTTACGACACTTGCGCTATTTAAAACCTCTTCTTATGGTTTGCATTCGACAAAATGTGTTCTTTATGATGTGAGATTTATCTCAATGTATTTCTATTCAGTATTTTCAGCGTAATATAGTTAGTTTGATCACAACAAAGAGATATTCAGTTGTTTCGGTTTTAAATAAATTCAGAAATTCAGGTACAATTTCCATATTCAAAACCACCCCATTTCTGTCCTTTAATTCTTTGCAAGCCATATGAATCAAGCAATTTTTGGCTTAGGTGGTTATTTATTTAACGATGAGCGTGCTCGGTCCATCCTGAACAGAAGCAGAAAGTGAGGTACGGGAATCGAGACGATGTAGTACATCCTAGCGGTCGCTAAACGCAATGGGCTGAACTTAAGCCCTGGTTTAACTCCCTCTCACACGCGACACAGCCTCCACACGGAACTATGGGCACGAGCAGCAACTGCAACAAACCTCTCCTCTTGCCCGCGCTCATCGCATAGCCTAAAGACCCATCATCGATAGTCGTCAAAGTTTTACTGCTGCCACGTCGCCTCGCTGAATCTGAAAACAGGACAACAGCTAACAGTTCAGATATTGGTGTTTTCTACGTACCAGCCAACTGGAAGCGGAGACTTGTTAAAGCGGCTCGTGCTGAATGCGTTGCCGGGAGCGCGTCCTTTAGGAGGCGAGAGAACTGAACCACACTGCTTCGGGTTTAACTTTCATCTCCTTTTTGCCTTGTCGCGAAAACAAGCAACTTATTAGGCTACTGTTTGCGACAGTCTTGAGGACAGAAGACGCATCATCTCTAAAACAGGCTACTTTTACAAACTTTTTAAGACAATTTGTGGCGTTAATCTTATTCTTATGTTTACGTCGGAAAAAAAATCACTGACAGTGAAATTATAAAGATTACATTTTGTAACTGAAAAAAAAAAACTCACAACCGAGTCCAATTTTACTCTCAACTTTTATGAACTGGGGATATATACCAGCAACACATTCAACTTTTTATGAGAGGATGATACAAAACCTACAGGCACGAGCGCCTCGATAAACCCAACCATCAAAGCGGTCGACGGGACAGGAAGAAAGGGACACTGAGATACTGCCACCACACTTTCAGAGAGCCAGCACTCATGGGGTAAAAGTTATCCACAGCAAGGACCAAAACATAAGAACAACAGCGCGACGCCGCTCGACGCGAAGTGAACGGACTTCTTCAGCTGTTGGGAATAAGCGGAGCAAACGGCTGACGCATGGTATGCAACAAAAGAACACGAGAAAGCAATGAATTTCCAGCCCTAGAGAGGCAAAGCCCCGCGGATAAAGAAAAGAAGCTGACCTTCCTCGATTGAAGACCCCCCCGACTGCTGGGCGTAATAAGGGATTTGGTGCTCTGGAGAAGGAGGGGGGAGGATAGCGGACAGAGAGACAGATAGTTTGAGGTTGAAGCAGCTAATTGCTAAGTCCTTCCCTCATTACCATATCCAGCGTGTCCGCTGGACCTCAGCCAATCCCCCTCACACAGCACCATTAATCGCAATGCATTATTCACTATCATAATTATATACCGACATGCGCAATCCACACAACAGCAACACCAGCTAATTTCCGTAATTTTGCAACTCGACTATTTGTGAACATTTTTTTTTCCCAGTCGCGCGCTGCTGATGTATCTGCAAAAAGCAGGGGCAAGTCGTAGCGACTCGGCACCATGTCCCGTCGGAAGCAAGCGAAACCACAGCATCTCAAGTCGGACGAGGATCCTCCAATACTGGGGGTAGTTTCAGAAAATGGTAAGTTTTTTTTATATCTTTTCGCCGCCTAAACAGAAAAAAGTAAGATTTCTCGGCGTTTGTCAAGTTACGGAATGAATTCCGCTGGTTTTTCATCTTTCAGTTTGTACTTAAAGGGAAGCAAGTTCAATATAGCCTTGTCACATTGTGCAAAGTTGTCTGTGTACCAAATAGGAACAGTAAAATCGCCTTTTCCTTTAACTGTGGGAAGAGTCGTAAATAGTTTTACGCATTTATTCTTCTCAGCGCGTGTTCTGAATGCAAGTTTACTTATTAACGGCTCATGTATTAAAATGAAGCATTCAACAACACATTCAGTTTATTTAACATTCCTATTTGAAGCGATTATTTAATAGGGGACAGGTAGTTTAGGTTATATATTAACAGTTTAAGCGCAGTCTGTAGTTTAAAAGTTTCGGATATCAAACGTTTCATCTCACGGAGACTGGCTCAAACGTGGACCAAGCTCAGTTAACATAAACAATGCCTCTCGGAAATATCCATCAAATATTTATCAACATTGCTAATGGACAGTCATAAACTTTGAAATTTGTTCTCTTTGCCTGTATCGAATTGTACCCATGGCTCGTCGCTCGGAGGCTGTGTAAAGAATAGTTTTAAGAGCTTGGGGGGGAAAAACAGCGAAGAGAAGGAAAAGTACAGGTGGTCTCGTGCGGAAATACCGACAAGCTGACTACTTCGCCGCTTATGATTTCCTAACTATTAAAATACACTCTTGGAATTACACAAACACTATCAATAGAGTAGTCTGTTTTTACAATTGAGGAAGCTTCTAAGACAACATAGTTGGTTAGTGACTGGAAATGCACATTTGATTAAAATAACTTATTTCATTATACCATAAATACTACTGAATTTGCTATGTGTCTATTAATAATACTCAATTATACATTTTACGCTGTATTGAAACTTTTGTTTAGCGTAGTGCAGGACGGCGCAGGATGGCAATATTCTCATATACTCATATTTATATCGACACGAGTACTGAGATTAGTATTTCTCAAATTCTTTATCAACATCTCGTCGGTTGGTTACTTTCTAGAGTTCAGCATCTAACTACCATCTAATAAAAGAAAGAGAGAGAAAGAAAAGAAAGAAAGAAACAAGAGACAAGTTCTTCCAAACTGAGGTAGTCGTTGTCTCTTCACAGATGTCTATTGTGCTGCTTGTAAAGGATACGATTGCATATTCCCGGGTAAATTAAGTGCAAAGCGATGCTTATTGTCATGGAAATGTTTTTTGTTTACTCGACGACATGGCATTTCCACACTCCAGTTGTTTTCTATCGTCCTCGCAGAACAGTAAAAAAAGGTTCATTTGTAGTGTGTGGGTTATCTTTTAAAATAAGTAAGGACAGCTATGTCGCAGGGTCAGTAAAATGACAAATTAGCTACAAGGGAAAATACAGTCGTTGGTGTAATTAGCAAACATATTTAGAAAGATGTTATTAAAATTCGCATTATCATTTGTGCCATTGTCAGATATAATTTCATAATTATAAAATATTTTCATGATTCATTTGACTTTCTTCACGCCAATTGAGGGTAGTAATTTTTGAAATACCTTTGTGAGGTGCGTTTAATTTAGAAATGTTATAATACAAATATTTGTGCAGAGGTGTAGAATCGATTTAAATTTTGAAACAGTTAATGTGTCTAAGTCACTAGTTCTGAGTTCTCGGTTTCGAATACTGCTTTAAGAAAAGGTGTTTGCGCTCCTTCAGGACAATCGCAAAAATAATATGACCTTATATATCTAGATACAGCTACTAAGCGTAGTGTTTATTTTATCCTGGATGTAACACATCCTGCGGCAATAGTTCTTGCTGTATTCGTTTCATTCTGGTGCATTGCATTATATGATTTTAAATATTTATTTTATGGCAGTAGTTAGATATGTATTTCCTGTATCGCGTCAGAGACATTACTGCGAAATGTAAGGTTAATATCTAGGTGAGCAAAACGCTGTATTTGTGTCGATTATAAAATTGACGTGTTCCATTAGCATTTTTAAAATCAGAATTAAACACAACATACAGAAATCAGCATGCTTTATCCCACAATACTTTTTAAAACTCTGCCAGTATTACTTAAGGCCTACGTTTTCAGCTTTTAAAATTAATATTGCTTCGAAGCACTTTGTCAGTGTAGTTCAATAACCAACTCAATAAAGTATTTACATAAATAAAGTATTTATAGAAAGGTGAATCCTCGACAGACTAAACCAGATAATCGCGTTGATTAAAAATGTTTTACTAAGACAACCTAAAACGTTTCCTTATTCGTTATCGGTTTAAACCATTAGCGTCCTAAGCGGTATTCGCTAATGTTGTTTGCGACTCGTGATGCTGACCAAGCTAACAAAACACGGAGGAACCGTATTGATATGCTGGCGTTCTCGGAGAGGCACATTTGGCTTCCGTGCAATGCTATAGGCTATTAGTGGTGTTTCCTGATCCTCCACAATTCAAAGATTCTTTGTCTCACTAGACATAGCACTTGGAAGTATACATTGATACCTACAATCTGAAATCCCTACAGCAGTTCTCTCACACACACACACACACACACACCATGATAAGAATTGCGTTGAAATAGGTTTTTTTATAATGCACGTGTGAATACATAGGTCAGGTACCGACACTCGAGATGATCCGCAAGTGTTGTGCGGACAGCACCACAGGTTTGACCAAGTCTCCCGCGGTCACACCCTGAACGAGGGTGTGCAGGACCCACAGTAGAGTGTACGACAAACCGCAGTGTGGGCCTCTCTGCACACCAGGCTGCCCCACAGCACCAGCGATTCGGTTGTACTACACCAGTAATGCGGAGGCACAGCTTGTCTCCAGGTCCCGACCAGCGCAGCGTTATTAGACGTCAGAGCCCCGATAGGTTCACACTGCCCTGTGACAGAACGCTCCAACCAGCTGCTACACTTTCATGCTCATTCCGTTCCTCTTTCCTCAGGGAGCCGCGTTCATATTTCAGCAAACGTTCGCTGTGTGCTGTATGAACCTCCCATCACTTCTTCCTTCAAACCACATTTCTCAGAAGCCAGATTTGATTCCGCTCCCCCACACACACACTTTTTTTTTTTTTTTTAAATGCGTGCCTGGCTTTTGTCTGGAGTTCACATTGTTGTCAAATGTTGGCTAATAGGACCCTATTGTGCGGTGTGGCTGAGAAGGTGTGAGCACACGCAGTGCCCGTGAGGCACTAAACCCCCCACCCCACCCCTCCCCAAATTGCCCCTGCCCCACGGCCACCTCCCCGTTTGCCCCCCGACGGTGCGTCTTTGGAAGGGCTTTGATGCCGCGCGCTGACTTAACCTTTGCCTTGGTGGCCCTGCCAGAGGCAGTCGGCGGATGTCAGGTTCATAATACAATTAGTACATGTGTGCTGCTGACCTTGGCAGGCGGCCTTACAAGGCGCCCTCGAAAGTGTTAACGGTGGTGGGCTTTCATCTCCGCCCGCGTCCCCTGGCCCCTGCCTAGGAGCTGAGCCCCCGAGGGCCACGGGGTCTGCTTAGAACACACACAGATCCTCGCGCAAGGAAACGCGTGTTCACACACACTGTTCTTTTTGCTTTATTCGTCCCTTTTTGCGCGCACACACACACACACGGTGGGTTTGTCTGTAGACATGTACGTATGCCACTGACCTTCTCCTCCTTCTTTTATTATGCTTAGCTAATGCGTGAGCTAAATATTGCTAACACAGTGTTTGCTTATGTGCGTTACTTCATTTGAAAGCTCTTTTCAAAGCTGAACGTCATGGGTCTATCAAAATGCCTTTGTTTACATTTTACGCATTTGGAAGATCCCTTATACAGAGCGACTTAAAGCCTCAGGCATATTACAGAGGCAGGAACGTGTAGTGTTAAGAGTCTTGCTTAAGGATTCTCACTGGTGTAACTGAGAGCAATTGCACCAGATTGGGGCTGATCTCCAGTCTCCTACAGGGGAGACTGCCCTTGTGGGCACCAAACTGCCCTTGTGGTTCTTAGTGGGATGCAACTCTGTGGAATAAGAGGGACCCCAGGAAACTCCCAACCTCACTGCAGCCTGCATTGGTCTTTTGTTCGAGCCATTAGCTGATGTTGCCCGGGGCCGTGGTGACGGCACGACGCGTGAAGCTCGCTCTTCGCACATAGCTGCGTGGAGTAGCGTGAGCGCCAACCCCCCCGGGTCACGGCGCCCGGTAGCTAGGGGGACACGGCGTGGCTGAGGGTGCCTGCCAGTCAGAGTGTGGTTGCCGAGCGGCGTATCGCTGGGCCCTGCGCTAACAAACCGCTAATGTTCCTGCCACGCCACATCTGCGACCAGCGATAAAGCCCTCTCTGTTCAGGAGGGCATAGAGTGCTTACTGTACCACGAGGGCAGAGGTTGGGCAAGCCATCTCTTACCCCGTCTCTCTATCTCTCGCCAACAACCACCCTTTCTCCCTGTCCCTCTTTCTAGTTATCTCTCTCTCTCTCTGTCTCTCTCTCTCTGTCTCTCAGCTTCTTCTCCTTCTAAGCTCATCTTCAGTCTTTCCAGTCAGAGGCAGTGACAGGGCTGGCGTTCTCTGCAGGGTGGCTGGCCTCTGAAACCAAAAACGAAGTAAAAAAAAAAAAATGCTAAGAGGGGAGCAAAGATTTGTCAGTGAAAACAGTGATGAGAAAAGACCCTTCAGACAGTAAAAAAGGAGGAGGAGGGGGGCAGTGGAAAAAAGTGTCATTCGCACAGGAATTTCTTAACATTGTTAAAATCAGCAGGCGTGTGTAACCCCTCCTGCCTGGACCTATAGAGATTCATCTCTCTCTAAAAGATCCAAAGCTTGCCTAAACACTTACAAGAATGCTTTTAATGTAGTTAAGGGGGGGGGGGGGGGGTAGGGTGGCTGATGTAGAAGACGACAGAGTTATAGATTCCCAGAGAGGATACGGATTAAAACCCTCCGTGATGCTTTCAGCCAGAGAGTCAGGAAGTCTTAATGTCATCTGCTGACGTCCCATTGTTATCCTGAGTTATTTGGCTTTAATGGGATCTTGCACAAAAATGGCTTGCGTGAGAGGGTACTGACAGCTATTCTTCTTTGAGTAGGTTATTTGACCTTTGTGTGTGTGTGTGTGAGAGAGAGAGAGTCTTTGCTATGATACATGCTTGGGTGTCACACTTTAAATGATTATTGGACATGTTAAGCAATGAGTAGTTTGTAATTTCTGTATGCTCTTCCCAATACATCACTCTCTTCAGTTCCTTGAATTAGCTGAGAGCTTGCAAACTCTATCTGATATAATATACAAGATTAGTGGTTTCAGTTAGCATGCCAAAGATTGCAAACCAAGATAGTGGATACAATGATTCAAAGTGTACAATCCTCCTATTGATTCCATGGGGCTTCATATTTGCATCTGAGTAAAGGAAGACTCTTAAGGGGATGAAAACGCATTGGATTTTTCAAAATGCCTCCCTTTCTCTTGTGCAATAGAAGAATCAATACCACCTTCTCTCACACATACTCTTATGTCTTCTCACTCTCCCTCTGACGTCTCTCTCCCTCTCTCTCTCTCTCTCTTTCACACACACACAACACACACACAAATAGCAATATAAACACAGATCTTTTAGTGTTCAGGTAAAACTGGTAAAATGTATGACCTGAAAAGCCAAAAATGGGATTTGGATTTAAGTGCATTTTTAAAATGTCTTTATATAATACATTCATAATTCCTTTTATATATATGTAATTTGCAGTTAAATATTTCCATGTAATAAAAAAAAGGAATTCACAAATATAATATATAAATTCAGGTAATAATATTTAGGTATAATATTTATATTAATGTTCACAGCAGTAATGGCAAAAACATATATGACGAATAACAGTAATATTTAAAATTCTCCTGCTGTGAGTTTGAGCAGAAACGACTGTGGTATTCTGTCTGAAGGATGTGCATTTTGTCGAGGAAGCGTCCCTGTTTCCTGGGAGGACAAAAGCAATAACGCTAATTTTCTGTTAATGATTATTCTGCCCAAACAATGACTCCAAACGGCCTGACCTTTCACCCTTCAGTTATGGAAATGAGGACCGATGTCAGTGGGCCAGCCACATTTCCTTGGTCAGTACTTTCATTTGTAGGGTCGTGTATCTGCTGCTCCCTTTTTTCAGCATCTGTGCTGTTCATATCTGAGCGTTTGAGTCTCTGTGCCGTTTAACTACAGCTAAACTACAGCTAAACTACAGCTAAACTACAGTTTAACTGCGTTTGCTTTGCTGTAGTTACCAGTGTCTGGTATTACACGTTTAACGAACTGTACCTGAACATGGATTGTAATGAAATGAGTCATTGTTGTTAGTCCAGGTTCTGAGATGGAAGAACTACTCTTGCTGTTTTAATTCTTTACCAGATTGCTAATACATAACACAACAATGGGCTTCGCTAGCTTGACCAGTGCCTTCCCACAGTTACCAGTGCCTTCCCACAGTTACCAGTGCCTTCCCAATGGTGAAGGGATGCGGTGTGCTCTCAGATTTGACTGACCGTTTGACTGTCGTTTTTTACAGAAACTTCGTACACTTACAGATTTTTTTAACGCCGTTTGTGTGTGTGTGTATGCAAGTCCTTGAGTGTGTGTGCGCGAGTGTGTGTGTGTGTTGGAGAAGGTGTATATACGGTTCAGTGTTGGACCTAATTATGCTGCCTTTTTATTATTTATTTAGAAGGATATTTTAAACATATCAGATGAAGAGAGAAGCTGGCACACAAGACAAAGGCTTAGATGCAGACATGCGCTGTTTTTGAACAACAGAATTATTCATTTAGACTTACGACTAAATTCAAACAGATCCGAAGCTTTTTTTTTACTTACTCTCATGGGTACAATGTGGGAGTCGGTAATCGGAAGCTGATCGCAACAATGCTATAAAATTTGAATGCCTTGTCACAAATAATTAACTCATAATGTTACATGAGAAGCATGTGCTTTCTCGTTAGACTAATCATCTCTCGTTACAACCCATCAATCTAAAGTTGTCCTCGTCTGCAAACTGCATAGGTAGCAAGAACAAAAATCTCTTCTTCCTCCTGCTTGTGTAATCACGTCCTCTGGCATAGCCGGCAGGGTCTCTGAAGTGAAGCAGCTATGTAACAAAGTAGCATGCTTACTCCATGGAGATAATTAACACACACGCACACACACACACACACACACATACACCCATGCACTCACACACACACACACACTTTCATTTGAAAAGTGGCGATCAGGCTGGTCTTCAGGGTCCGGGCGGAGGCTGCATTTATGCGCCCCGTGCGGTCACATGACAGCTATATGCAGCAGAGGAAGTGGCTTCCAACAACTATGACTGAACATATGTAACTAATCAGCACCATTTCAGCAATGGCTGAAGCGTGTAATTTACTGGTGCGGAGAGGATGAAGCAGACAGACAGAAAAAGAGAGACGGAAAGGAAACATATACACACATACATAGAAAGGACGGTAACAACTATAACACAGAATTACTATACATTTCTAATAGAGCAGCACTGTGTTGCGTAACGAACATCATTTACTCTTAAATTTTACTCATGATTTTTTCTCATGGGATAAAAACATACAGAGCCTCCTTCTGCAATTATGGGGCCTAAATTGTGAAGTCGGGTAACATTAAGATAGCTGCTATTGCGCTGATGAGCTGTTAGACTCTGCTGAAGGTGAAAAGCAGAGGGTGCATGTTACCCTAGCAATGCTAAACGAAGAGGCTTAGGTGTTTGAAATTCAGGTGGAAATGAGGTAGCCTGATAGCAGAGGTGAATCCTAATAGGGTTATCAAAGACCTGATTTGTACTCAACAGGCACAGCAGCTGTGAATTGTATGAAAATATTGGAAATCAATACCTGGTATGGAATTTCATTAAGCGGCAGTATCCACAATTGATAGGCCCTCATAATTTGATGGATTGCACAAAGAAAATTATTAGCTGCCTGCATGGAGAGGAATGAAACACACCAAACTGGGCCCTGAGAATTGGTGAACTACGGCGATTTGTTCAGAATAGAAAAAAAGAGGAATATTGATTTTAGCTATGGTAAGAAGGAGGGACAAAAAAAAAAAAAAAGAATGAAAGGTTAAATCTTTGCCAAGGCGTTGTGCTGAGAAATGTGTTGCATGTCTGTGGATTACTTATTCATTTATTCTGCACTCTGCTCACTCTCTCCCTCTCCCTCTCAGTCTCAGGTGAGGTGTTGGACGATGCCGACAGTGGTAACGAGAGTCGCAGTGGGAGTGAGGAGACGCACGTGTGTGAGAAGTGCTGCGCCGAGTTCTTCAAGTGGTCCGACTTCTGCGAGCACCTGAAGAGCTGCACGAAGAACGCCCTGGTGCTCATCGTCAACGACAATGAAGTCACGGCCGACCCGGCGCAGGAGTACCCAGCCGAGCCCTCGCCCGAGCCCAGCTGCCCGAGCGAGCCGGCGGACAGCGAGGAGGCGGCCGAGGGCCGGCACACCCCGGGCGAGGCGGACGAAGGGGCGGAGGTGACCCTGGAGCGGACGGCCGCCCTGGACAAGGAGGACGAACCCATGGAGGTGGAGCTGTCTCCCGAGAAAGCGCTGGACCCCGAGGATCCGGACGTGTCGCCAAAGCCGGATGTCAGCCCACCTCAGCTGGAGGGTACAGCCTCGTCTTCGGCCGCGGGATACAACATGCCCAGCACCAACGTCACGCTGGAGACTCTGCACGGAACCCGCGTTGCCGTGGCGCAGTTCTCCCAAAGCTTCCGTGGGGCGGCGGGCGCCGGCGTGTCCACCATGGCCATCCCAATGATCCTGGATCAGCTAATGGCTTTGCAGCAACAGCAAATCCACCAGCTCCAGCTGATAGAACAGATTCGCAGCCAGGTGGCGCTAATGAACAGGCAAACTCCAGCACAGTCATCCGTCAACCATCACTCGCACCACAACACGAGCGCCGGCTCCCCGGCAGCTCCGTCCGCCGGCCTTCCCACAATGCCCAGCCAGCTCCACCTGCATGGGTTCATTACACCACCTGTGCACCAGCTGCCTATCAGGGTTCCACCCACTTTGAATGGCCAGGGCGCCACCTCCTTGTCCTCCGCTCTGGAAGGGAGCCACTCCCACGTCTCACAGACGAGTGGCCAGCTGTCCAGTTCTGTAATGAACAGCAGCTCCTCAACCGGTTCCTCATACCCGCCATCCAGCTGTAGCACTGGTCCTTCACTGCTACCACCCAGTTCGGTCACAAGCAGCACCACCAACAGCACCAACAGCGGTGCTGGAGCTGGAATCGGTATCAGCGGCGGTGTTCCCCTCCCGAGAAACACCTCGAGTCCACCCACACTAACCCACGGAAGCCTCCTGAGCTCCCCTTCCAACCTCCCCCTGATTCCTCACAGTTCCTCCAGCAGCGTCATCTTCCCCAACCCTCTGGCCAGCATCGCTGCCACAGCCAACGCGCTCGATCCCCTGTCCGCCCTGATGAAGCACCGCAAGGGAAAGCCGCCCAACGTGTCGGTGTTTGACACCAAGCCCAGCTCAGACGACCCCTTCTTCAAACACAAATGCAGGTTCTGCGCCAAGGTCTTTGGAAGCGACAGCGCCCTGCAGATCCACCTCCGCTCCCACACTGGTGAAAGGCCCTTCAAGTGCAACATTTGTGGCAATCGCTTCTCCACAAAGGGGAATCTGAAGGTCCATTTCCAGAGGCACAAAGAAAAGTATCCGCACATTCCAATGAATCCCTATCCGGTGCCTGAGTACTTGGATAACGTACCAACCAGCTCAGGTATTCCTTATGGCATGTCGTTGCCTCCTGAGAAGCCTGTGACCACATGGCTGGATAGCAAGCCTGTTTTGCCCACTGTTCCCACCACGGTCGGACTGCAGCTTCCCCCAACCCTGCCCAGCATGATAGGGGGCTATGGAGATTCACCAAGTCTCACGCCCATCAGCAGGTCACCCCAGAGGCCGTCGCCTCCCTCGAGTGAATGCGCGTCCCTGTCGCCGAACGTCCTCAGCACGGAAGCAGGCACAACCGTCACTTCGGCATCTCCGCAGCCCAACACGGGGAGCGACGCCCCTCCGGTTCTGAAGCCAGAGGGGATCCATTTGCCACCCAACTGCACCACCAGGCCTGGAGAGACCAACGCGTACGCCGCCACCATGACCCAGGTCGCGCTATCGGCCACGGTCACCACCACAACCACCACCACCACTCAGATAACAGACTCGAACACCCCTCCGTCCGCAGCCTGTCCTCCCCCCCTCCCGATGCTCTCAGACCAGTTCAAGGCCAAGTTTCCCTTCGGTGGCCTCCTGGACTCTATGCAAACATCGGAGACCTCGAAGCTGCAGCAGCTGGTGGAGAACATCGACAAGAAGATGACGGACCCAAACCAGTGTGTCATCTGCCATCGAGTGCTCAGCTGCCAAAGTGCTCTCAAGATGCACTACCGCATCCACACTGGCGAGAGGCCCTTCAAATGCAAAATATGCGGTCGAGCTTTCACAACCAAGGGCAACCTGAAAACGCACTTTGGGGTTCACAGGTCCAAGCCTCCCTTACGGGTGCAGCACTCCTGTCCGATATGTCAGAAGAAGTTCACCAACGCCGTGGTGCTGCAGCAGCACATACGCATGCACATGGGCGGGCAGATTCCCAACACGCCTCTGCCCGAGGGTTTCCAGGACATGGACGCCGATTTTTCCTTCGACGAGAAGAGCGTCGATAACATGAGCAACTATGACGACGAGCTCATCGACGAGATGGAGCAGGCCATGGAGGATGAAGCGGACATTAAAGACGGAGAGGTGGACCTGTCTAAGCCGATGCTTTCGTACGGGGACTTGTCCCCCAGCTGCTCTCCTCCGAGCTCCGTTATCTCCAGCATCGCTGCTCTAGAGAACCAAATGAAGATGATCGACTCCACGGCAAACATGAGCCGCGCCTTCGGCCTGAAGCCCTCCGAGAACGGGACCGGCATGGGCGGAGAAGGCGGAGACGTGTTCGCCAACGACTCGTCGTCCGCCATGGGAGACCTTGAGAGTCACAGTGTTGGCAGTCCCGCCCTGTCGGAGTCCTCGGGCTCCATGCAGGCTCTGTCTCCGGTGCACAGCCAGCCGGAGAGCCACTGCTCCAGGTCTCCAGGCCTGGCCAACAACAGCGGGGGCAACTGCGTGGACGCCCAGGAGTCCAGCACAGCGACCGCGACGGTGAAGTCGGAGAAGTCCGAGACTCCTTCCCCCGGCTCCGTCCCAGGAGAGCACGCTGGCGCGCTAGACCTCACGGCTGCCCAGACAAACAGGCCTTACATTAAAGAGGAGAACCAGTTCAGCATGCTGTTCTTGGGCAGGGACAGAGGTAGGCATGGCTTCCGTCACGAGGCACTTTTATATATGCACGAGTTTTATTACCATATGCAAATTTTATTACGCATATTCTAAAGCAGCAGCTTCGGCAGTGCGGAGTAAACGCTGTAACGGCTGGTCGTTTTTTTTTTTCCTTTTCTCCTCTGTTACGTTTCCCGTTTTCTCTCGTTTAGGTTTAAGCGCTCCGAGTCTGATGAGCGCGGCGCCGAGCCTGGTGAAGCTGGAGGTGAACGGGCACGGCAAGCCGCCCCCGCTGAGCGAGAGCGCCCACCTGCACATGGGCCTCCAGATGCCCGCCACCGCCCCCCAGACGAACATCAGCTCCAGCCTCGCACCCATGCTGGCGCCGCCCCCTCCGCGCCGGACACCCAAGCAGCACAACTGTCAGTCCTGCGGGAAGAACTTCTCGTCCGCCAGCGCCCTGCAGATCCACGAGCGCACACACACGGGAGAAAAACCCTTCGCCTGTTCCATCTGTGGTAGAGCCTTCACCACGAAGGGCAATCTCAAGGTAGGACCAGATGAGTGTGTGTGTGTGTGTGTGTGTGTGTGTGTGTGTGTATTTTTAACGAACAGCCTTTTCTGCGTGCATTTACATTTTTTATGTAGGCTAGATATAAATATTTTATATGCACAAGGTGTTTGCTGAATTAAGGGCACTAATACAATTTCGTAATGACAAATTAGTAATAGTAAAAGTATCAGTAAAATATCTAATGATAATTAGATTTATTTGTGGACATCCAGCTGGAAAAGGAGCAGTAGTGGCATGTTGGATTCTGAATGTCTGACAAATGTTTTTTTAACTTGCATCTCTGTTATTTCATAATGCTTTGTACTGTTTTGTGTATTGTGCTTTCTTATGCTAACATTAATATTTAAAATTGTCTAACATTAGCGACCAAGTTTATTAACAAATATAATGTATTTACTTTTATATTATTTATTTTGAATTTTATACATATTTGAAAAAAATAGAATAAAACACAGTATTACAATATTTACATTATTTAATCAATGCAGTGAAATTGATAAATGTCTGAAGGACAACAGAAAAATTAAAAATAAGCATGAATATGAATGGTTAGATGTTTTTTTTTAAATATTGCAAAATAAGAATGGAATTAAACAATATATAAATGTAATAATAATAATAATTATTATTATTATTATTATTATTATATGTTTTATATTGTATTTCTACTTAAGAATTTATTAAGTTAACTGCTGATTCATATGGTTATATTTTTATTTAATAAAAAAAATAAATTTCAATAAACATTTGTTACAGAATCAGTGAATTTTTTTATGGTATTTTGTATGAATTCTGCAAAGCACGGGGGACTTCTTTAACATGTGACCTCTGCCTGCAGGTCCATATGGGCACCCACATGTGGAACAATGCACCAGCGCGAAGGGGGCGTCGCCTGTCGGTGGAGAACCCCATGGCCCTGCTCGGGGGTGACGCCATGAAGTTCAGCGAGATGTTCCAGAAAGACCTGGCGGCTCGGGCGATGAACGTGGACCCCGGATTCTGGAACCAGTACGCAGCCGCCATCACCAATGGCCTGGCCATGAAGAACAACGAGATTTCAGTCATTCAGAACGGTGGGATTCCGCCACTGCCGGTCAGCCTGGGCGGGGGTGGAATCCCCTCTCTAGGGGGCATGTCCGGGGGCATGGAGAGGGCACGTACTGGGGGCAGTCCTCCGATGACCGGCCTAGAGAAGACCAGTCTAGAGGTGGGACCGGGACGCCCTTTCTCGAGGTTCATGGAAGACAGCAAAGAGATTGGAATCAATTAATGAGGACACCATGGAAGGACAAATATCTGGAAGGGTTACTCTTTATCTAGTTTTGATCGTATGTACTATATTATGTACAGCTGAAGTTTGATCTGTTTGGTTTTGGGTCTATGATATTCGATATTGAGTAGAGCTAATTTCTCATCCTCCCGTTTCTCCTGTTTCACCCATGAAGAAAAACTCTCTCATGTTTGAGAATCTGTTGTCTTGCAAGATTTGCATGGTACTTATCGGTTTTTATCAGTTTCATTTGACTGCTTTTAAGGACTATGTCACACAAAAAAAAAAGAAAAGAAAAATATCTTTACTCAGTTAATATGGGTAAGTCACTAAGTCATGAGAAGAGAAAAAACATGGAGTAATCTGTGTGTGGACAGACTGACTGATGTTTCCCTGGTGACAGTGTATGTTTTAAGGTACAAGAAGTGGGAGTAAGTGAACCTGAACACATCGTCGTAGTGTGCGCATATTTTTTTTTTTTTTTTTTTTGGATCATGAAGTAGATACTTGATGGAAAAAAGTTTGAACTATTTTAATCTTTGCATTTAGTCTCTTGGCATTGTCTTCTATTAATGTCCGGTGTCTTTAGTATTTATAATATTCACAAAATGCGGGTATAAGAAAAATCTATTTAATGGCCCCAACATTTTATTGATCATTCTTTTCTAAACTTTAGACTTCTATGATGGCTGTCTCTTTCAATAAAGTGAAAAATGTCACTTCCTCCGACCAACGCAGACACATTGTGAGGTTTTATTTGGGTATCTAGCACACATTGGAACAGCAGAAATGGTGCACAGCGACAGAGCTAGAATGTGTAGGGCTGTTGCCTTCACACACACCTGCTTTTAACCTTTGTAAAGAAAAGAGACAGAGATATACTTATTGTGTATAGAGTACAGACAAAACTGATATGCATATTTTGTAACATGAAAAAAAAAAAAGATATCCTGATTGGAGATGTGTCATGTTTGTGAATGCACTTTTTAAAGGAACGGTCTTGTCTGTGAGTGGTCATCTGACTGAACTCTCTCTCAGTTTCTCTCTTTCTCTCTCTCTCTCCCTCTCTCTCTCTCTGTCGTTTATCCCTCTGACTCTCCCCCCTCTCTCATTTTGACTGGGATTTTTACACGCGAGTCACTGGGAGCTGTGGAACAGGGGGAGAGGGTGAGACAGCTATCTACAGTCGCATCTAAACTCAAATAAAATTGTGAGAACGGATTGTGTCTGCTTTAATAGCGTTTGTCCGATCACTTTTCCGACTTCTTTGTTCGTGTATATGAATCTTAAATGACATGGCATTGGAGAAACGGTATTAGAACTGAAAAAAAAAAAGTTCTGAATGTTTATTTCAGTGTTGATTCTGAAAACTAGGTTAGCGTTAGCATAAAATAATTTTATTTAATCACAATGATGATTTTTGAATGATACGATCTTGAAACTTGGGGAAAGTGATTTAATTGTGTAAAACTTGAACTAACAATGCCAGGCGTACAACTCCATATTTATTTACCTTTTGGTACTATGCCTCATACACAACAGGGCATAAAACAGTCTCGTATAACAAACTGTGTAACTGTAATACTGTGTGACAGAATCAATTGAGTTAATTCCGTTGGACAGTATGGACATGTTCAAAGGGGGAGATTTTTACAGACTGCTGAACTGGATGCTGTTGCAGTCTCAGGCACATTGGGCCCCTGGTGGCTCTGGGCCATTGGCCCCTGGTGGCTCTGGGCCACGGATGCCAAACAGGTTTCTCCTCGCATTCCAGTGGTAAACAAAGAAATGCAAGTAAAATTACTCACATTTGTGATGAAATACTGAGTGACTATAAGTGAAGATGCATTTCACTGACAAAAATTAAAAATGGTGGAAAAAGTATTAATTACAGTGTATGTTTTAATATGTTGTTCAATGTTGTCTTTCACTGTTGTATTTAATTTATTTGCTATTTTTTAGATCTTTTTAAAGCATAACACACACCACATAAGCACACAGATATGCACACACACATCTGCAGTATATCTTACACTACTCAAATCTGCAAGAAAACAAAAAGGTTTGCTTGTTTATAAATGGCTCTTATTATTATTATTATTATTATTAGTAGTAGTAGTATATTAAATATATATCATATTACCAACACCATTATTATTCTAATTTATTCTTATTATCATTAGCAACATTATTGTTGTTTGTTTGTTTGTTTATTAGTTTAATAATATGAATATTCAGTGTTTTTCAGTTTACCGGGCACCACTAGATCTCTGTTGCTACTTCACGAGTAGCCCCCCCAGTATTTGCGACACAAAGCTGTCCTCAGCCACGTCACCCATACGTCATGTCAAGACTCATAGATTTAAATTCTGCAGCTATTTCTACAGAAGACGCTTAAGAAAAGGTCTTTCATTCTTGGTCAATCACTCCTTTTCAAGCATACTTACATACATAGCAAACATTTATTTTTCCTTACTAACCATCTACCGTGGAAGCAGACATAACTTTATATGTGTTGAAGTTTGTTTTCCAGCATGTAATCAAAAGGGTGGGGACGTTCTATCTTGCAGTTCTATCTTACAAAGGAGCATGTGTGTGTTTTCCCCTATTTGATCACAAGCAAATGACTTATTTCAAAACAACCACAGTTGTCGTTGTTGTAATTGCTTCCAAACTTAGTTGCAGTAGTTGTGTTAAACGCACTTGTCTAGTCACAGGCCTTATTTCATCCTCAAACGCACAAGTTTAAACAACATCAGCAAAATTATCCTTAGAGATTTATGCTTGATATCATAAAGTGATATTTTTTTTGCTTTTTTCAAGGCTGAGATGAATCTGATCTCGGCTTGGTTTAGCGCGTGTGTGAAAGTAGAATGTAAATAATCCTGGGAAAGTCCTCAACAACGTAGGACTGCCTCAACCCTACAGAATGAATTTGAACCATAATATACTGTCTTCTATGTAGGCTACATTCATGTAATCAGTGACAATACTAAAATGAACATGCACAGTTCCCTTCATTTCTCTGCGTGGCTTTGTAATCAATCCCCGAGTAGCAAAAGACCTCTGGCTCAGAATTCTCACACAGCTGTGTGTTGTCTGGAGTCATTTAAAGGACACAAGATTCTTATTTGCACAAAATAAAATATACAGTGAGATGTTAGTGTCTAATGTGTGATGGTAGCGTGCTGTAAAATGCTGTCATATGACAATATCTTCATATGGGGTAAATGTGTCAGTCGTTATGGCAACATTTTTGCAGAGGTAAGAGTGCAGCAAACAAATCTGTATGACTGCGTCCTGCCTTCTACAGTGCAGTGAGTGAAGGTTTGGAGTCCATTAGGAACTAAACTAGACTCAGGGCAGACGGTGGCCTGATAAAGAAGAAAATCATAATGGCAAAACCACGGAGGCTTGCTTTAAGTCAAAAGAATAAGTCGTTTAAGCAATGCAGGGTGAATGTTGTTTATTGGATGTTGTAGTTGGAAATATGTGGGGAGGAGCACACAAGTGTAGTCACATGACCGAGAGAGAAAAAGGTACCTGGTCTTCAAGTGGAAGGAGATGGTGGAAAGCCAAGAGGAGGAAAGAGAAAGAGGAAGAGAGAGAGAGAGAAAGGGGGGAGAGGAAGGAGGAGAGAGAAAGAGGAAGGTGGAAAGAGAGGGAGAGAGGAAGGTGGTGAGAGAGAGAGAGGGAGAGAGAGAGAAAGTCACTCGTATGTCTTGATGAGAGGGGGCCGGATTTGTTGTCACACTGATAGTGAGTAGAAACGCTGTTGTTCGCCCACCACTAAAACCCAGAGTGAAGCATGATGCAACAGCCCACACATGGTTCACAGCTTACCACACACACACGCGCGAACACACACGCACACACACACAGTCATGCGAGCTCACATACACTCACTTTAGCCTATTTGGCTCAAACAGATGGTGCTATTGTGGTGTCACCGATCTGTGCACTTCAGATGCAGTTACAGGAATTTAAATCACATGAACTACATTGAGTGACTCAACACTACATGGACAGTTTGAAGAGTGGAGATTTTCTAAGTGCCTGTTAAATCCAACAAAAAGAACAGATCAGATCTAGTGTAAGATATAAGATTTTTTTTTGCATTAGTATTGAGTTGCTGCATTTAAATGTTAGAAACTTATACAACCAGTAATACTACTTTCAATTGTATGGTTACTTTCGGTAGTTCTGCAAAAGTTCAGTAGCTGATTACCGACTGGGGCCATTCTCTCTCCCTTTCATCAGTAGTGTCTTACAATGGTTATTTCTAGCAGCCGTCGTGGATTATTTATTGCGTTATATTAGGAAAACCGAAGTTATTTTGGGGGCCGTGGTTTTAGTGGGTATCGAAAGCTATTTGCACAATTACACATAACTAGAGAGCTCCTCCCAGACAAAAAAATACAGCCGTAAATATGATAAACGCACTTCTCTTCCCAGCATTCGTGTACATGCGTGTGTCCTCAAAAACGAAATGGATGTGTCAGCTGTAATAGTTTCCTCTACTTCGCCTCTCAGCTCAGCTCTGATACTTGTGACTGGATCGCAGATTACATAATTGATTGGTCCAATCAATCCCAAAACCGATGTAATCATATTAAAAAAGTGAAATGCGTGGCCAGAAACAACTCGAACAACTCGAATTAAAAGGGTCGATGACGTGCGTTAGTGCGTCGGCGTAGTTTGACATTCGACTTAAAGGGGGGAAAGTGGTAATAAGCTTCAGGGAAAGTCAAAATGCCACGTGTAACCGTATCCCCTTTATAACAGGTTTTGTTTTTAATTAAAAATCGCGAACTGGAGTTTATACAAACACCGCGAAGATAGACTTGTACCCAACAGACTGTGTTTACTGTGCTGAGAGAATTTTCTCACATTTTTGCTCGCCCTGCTCATCCTTACCGATTTAGTAGCTGAACAGCTGCTCAGTCAGTGAAATTCTCTAAATGAATACGGCGATTATTTCGCCTGTACCGCCACGGAGTTCGTCTTTCTACTCCTTGCTTGTTTCTGAATTTGGCATTCCATAAATTGCTGCTCTAATTGACAGCAATTACTAAATGGAAATCTTAATTTCTCGAAGCTGGCGAAAAAAAATATAAAGACTTTTGTTCTGGTCTATGAGTGGAACGATTTTATTGCATTTTATAATATAATTCAATATACCGCAGTTGAACTCTAATGAAAGCACTTTGTTAAGCTGTTTCACCTCGAGTGATTTCGATCACAATGCCCCGGCCAGCAGAATATGAGGTTAAATAAGGATCCAAGCCACTATTTAACCGGTTAATCTAGGAAACGTATTTATGTTGTTATATATCCATCGAATTTTATATATTGCATGATTCAGCAGGCAAGATAAGAGACTTATTTATGTTCAAGTATAAACATGAGACATTCGGGACCATATAACAGATGTCATGAAGAGAATCTGAAAGGCAGCTAGTCAGACCTAGTGGTAAATGCGTTTTGCAGGCAATCCTTCAGCTACAGATGTCACTGGGAGCACTCTCCTGTACAATAACCCCTCTAGCATAAACAAATGCTAGCAGAGAGGGGGGGGATGAGGGGTTGGGGGTAGACAGAACGCAAAAAGAGTGCAAAATATTTCACTCAGCATAAGATTCTACACCATTAACCGATTGTTTTTACGCAATTTCTAAGAAAACTTAACACCTTTATCAATATTCGCGCAAAACGATTCAAAGCACTTTCACTGTTTAGTACTTTGGCCAAAGGAGTAAACAACAATCCACTCTAAACGTTCCACCTGCATCGGCCCGGACCTGCCCGCCGTTCGGCCGGGGAAACCAAGCCGGACAGACAGACCGACGTGTCATCGGGAAAGTGCCGCACGCGGTTTGTTTAGTGCTCCGTGCGCCGGCGCGAGCCCGCCTGCAACGGCTGCCGTAAATATTCCCATTGATCGAAGTGCAGGGGGCCCTACGATGATGCAGTAGCGAGGGGCCACCGGAGTAAATCTGCTCGACAGTAATCCAATCCTATTCTCAAGGCTCTCGGATCTCAGATAGGTGCTTTAAATCGAAATAGTTTGTTTTTTCTCCCTTCGTCTTCCTTTCCCCCCCACTTCAGCCTCTTTTTGTTTCGCACCTTTATTTTTACGGGGTCATCTCGCAACTGTCATCCGTGACGTGAGGGCAGCATTGATTCGCTGATTTACCTCGGAACTTAAACTTAAAACATGCGTGTGGCGCCACGTTTTCACTCCCAATAATGAATCCTCTTTAATACGTCTGTAAGAAAGAAAGTGAAAATGAATCAGTATGCTACACATCGCTGATGATTTTCTACCTTCTAAAATAAGTAGTTGTACATATTTGTTTTTTTTTTCTTTTAGCTTCGGTTGTTTGTTTTGGTGCATTTGGTTCCACGTGGTTCAAACCAGCTTCGTGAGCGCACACCTAGCACCACAGACGACCGACCTTCGTCAACCATCGTCTTCCCCACAGCTGGTGCACTCCTTGAACACCGCTGGTATGGCCTGAGCCTGCTGGTGGGACCGTGCCTGGTACGGCTGCTCTGCTCTCGGGACACTGTGGCCTTTTCCTTGTGGGCCCAGATGGTGCATTTCACACATCCTTCTGAGTGTTACTCTTGAGATGCCAACGCTCCACACTGCAGCTCACCTCTGACCTCTGACCTGAGGCCTTTACACCTGCTTGTGAACTTTGATTGTGGACGTTTGATTGTGGACGTGCGCGCGTGCATGTGAGCCATTATTGAATGGTTTTATGTGATGATAATCAGCATCACGATGTACTGGGTGTTCCCAAACTGGCTGAGTGTATTTATCAGAGTTAGTGTAAGCATTTACAAACCTGATAACTCAGCTCACATCTACCAAAGATGAACATGAAACTAGCATACAAATGTATTATTTGACACATATTTTATATGTACCTGTCCACGTAATTTATTTATACAGTCATCTATCTAAGGATAGTGCACAGATATGTTTAAAAAGGTATGTATTGAACATTATAAAGAATAGGTCTGTTTGGAAAATGAATGAACACAGTCAAGACAGCAGTGCAGACAAAAGAATAGTTCCATCAATTAAAGAAGCTCTACACATGGGAACATCCATTAGCGAGTGGCGGGAGGAGGGGGTGGCGATCAGGTATTGGGCTGTGCGTTGCCATGACAAATGCTGGACCTCCGCTTGGCGCCCAAGGTTGCCGATCGATAGAGATCATCACTGCGATGCGGCCTTTATCTCTCCCTCCAAGCCTTGGGGCCTTGCATTATTTTCACACGCTGAAATCTCAGTGTTGGGTGGCGATGGCGGGGGGGGGGGGGGACTGGGGTCGGATGTGTATGTGTGCATGTGTCTCGGGGGTGAAGAGGTTGATCTCTATCTGCAAAGGTCTGTCTTCTTCTCTTGGCAATTGTGTGCGATCACCCCAGATGTGGAGCGAGGGGATCTGACTGCGCGGTGGCGGCAGACGTGTCATATCTGAGGATGACTCTCATGTTCCCGTGAGTGGAAACACTTAAGCCAAATGGCCAGTGTAATTGGATCACCTGCGTCTCCCACAAATCCGTGTGAGAAGTCGTTCGCTCCTGCGAACGGGTCATGGCTTGGCCTGCATTTGGACCGACGGCACCCCGCCACTCAGACACCATCTCCAGGCCGTCAGAACTTCTCAGCCAGAACATCTCAGCCATGGGGGTGTCACCCCTTTCTCTCCATTCCAAGCCTCAAAACTGTATATAATTTTTTTTCCCCAAAGCAATTTTTCAATGTGCCAAAACGTGCCCTCGTGAAAGGCTCTCTGTGGCTATCGATCGGTGCCATCATGGAATCGCATGCCAATAAAGTGTCATGGTTTACTGTAACACTCAAATGATTAGGCGGGCTCGGACAGAGTAGTCCAGAGGACAAACCTAGGCTTGCTCATTAGCAGCAGTCATTATGAGAAAATGGAGTTTTGCAATTGAGTCGAAGAATGATGAATATTGATTCTGTTTTCTTTTATCAGCCATTGCACTTCAGTCATGGCTTAAGTGCCCATAATAGTCGCCAGATATTTTAGTTATTGGTCTCATTTTTCACACGAAAAATAAATCCGTTTAACATGTTGCAAAATTTGCTGGGGTCTTTTTTTTTTTTAAAAAACTTTTAATATTTCTCCTTCTATTGTTTCAGAGCTTTATTGCATATTTGATGCATGTCCAATTTTTTTTCACTGAAACAACAGTGAGTGAGTCCTTTTATTACTGGACCACATTCACATACTGACAGAACATACAGATCATGCTGACATCTACAAGAACAACCTGTCCAGACACATGAATCTCATCAGATAAAGATGAGAACAAATCCGATGTGAGTATACCCTGCTAAACATGCTTATTATATAGATGGGCCAACATTATGCTGAGTTATAGTCACTGGTTAATGTTATAAGACGAAATAGATGTGAAATTAGAGAATTAACGGATTGAATTATGGAATTTACTCTGTGCAGTTCTCTGATTACAGATGTATCCCAACATAAACCTCCTTATTGATTTGGCCTCTAATGAACAAATTGGATTTTTTACAGCTGGTTGATTTAACTGCTATCCAGTGGTTTCCTTGTGTTTAGAGTTTTTTATTTATTTATTTTTTGGGGGTGGGGGGAGTTACAAAACAGGTACAGGTCTGGTTAAATGACTCACAGATCCCAACTTCCACGGTTTAAACACGGGCAGATGACGCTGCAGTGCTAACATTATTCCACTTTTGTCGCTGCTTTTTTCACATCATGTGATCCTGCCTTAAAAGCTGTTTACGGTGCACGAGACAAGAGAAGTGACACGGTACACGTTCTGGTCTCCGTCGTTTCAAATTGTCCGCGTTTCTGCAGACAGGTGCTTGTGTTTGTATGGCGCCTCTTCGTCCCCTGTACCATCAAACGCTGAGCCAAAGTGCTACATGTCAACTGTAGAAGAATACAGGACCTTATATGTATTTCTACAGCATTCAGCAGACACGCTTGTCCACAGAGACCTGGCAGTTGTGTTTGGACGTGCAGTGTTATATGAATCGAATCTGTGGGGTCTATGTTATATGAGCCATTTATCTGGATAAATATGGGATAGTTTGTGTTGCAAAATGTTAGTAGTTATTACCTTGCCTAAATGTACTTGAATGATTCCATTGTTCGTGCAAAATGCAGATCTCAGCTATACGAAGAACGATCACAGGAAGCAGTGCCACGCCAGGAACCGAAGAACTGAAGTAAATTAAGTGTCAGATGTCCGTGATCGAAGTTTCCTCAAGTGGTGCAACAGCTTACCACCTCAGCAGTGTGTGAGAGTGACAGCTCTCGCCGATCACAGCACGCCGCTACACCGCGCCTTATCGCCCCCCCCCTTCCCCCTTCCCCTCCCCTTCCCGGCTGAAACCCTACCCCACACCCCATCAATAATGCAGGTGGAGATCCTCCGCCCAAAAGCCTCACGAGCACTGCCAGGCCCGAGGGCTACGTCTGAGCAGAGGCTTTCTTTGCCGTCCGGTCCCCGAGCACGACGTCCACCATGGCGCCAACGCCCCACAATGCATTGCTGTACACCACGACCCTCAGCAGGCTTTAAGTTCTCCCTGCAGTTTTTCCCCATTGTAGCCATTAATTCCCATTACATTCATCGTTACGCTCGAGGTCTCTATTTCTCTTATTAAAACCCAGCCAAAGGATTGGCCGCATAATGAGTTTTTTTGGGGGACCCGTGCAATGAAATGTCAAACGTCTTTCTCGGACAGACAAATATTTCTGTCCTTATTGAGTCCAGCCTGTTCCTATTCTCTCACCAGCTGAATTATTAAATACATGGAATCTGGTTAAGCAGTGTACATTTTCCGAAAGGTCAGAAAGTTCATTAACTATGGAGTGCCATTGATTGCAGCCCTGAGTTGTTCTTTGGGCTTAGTATAGGTTGTCTTCACTGATTCTGTAGGTTACAAGTGAAAAGCTATGAAACGAAATAACTTAAAGTTATGGAAACGCCCACAACTAGACATGGAAGACATAACATGGTACTGACGCTGACAGAGAACAACTCATAGTCGCTAACGGCAGCGTGATAATGGGCCTGTAGGATGGAACAGAGGTAGGCTCTAATGATGTGGTTTGCCTTTAAATAACCTGCTGAGTGGAGCTACAACATGGCTCTCAAACTACATGTACACGCCACTTTGAATTGTGGGCCAGCCTGGAAGCTCATGTCCTTCAGACCAGCCCTGCCATTTCGGTCATTTGACATTTTGGTTCGCTCCGTGGCTTTAAGATCAAGAAGGACGTTTGCCCATGTCCATGAGAGGTGTGGACCTGCACTTTTGGATAGTTGATCTATAGAAACACCTACCGACGAAAAGCTCTACAAAGGGGAAATGAACCCGACAGGACAATGCCGCAGCATTTCCGATCACTTCACGGATCGGATACGAGCAGTCTACAGTGCTTGAAAAGCAGTCTACAGTGCTTGAAAAGCAGTCTATAGTGCTTGTTCCTATTTAGATTTTTTAGACAAGGAGTAACATTTGTTCTGTGTTTGAAATGGTCTATGGAGCAGTTTTTTTTTTTTTTCTTACTTGACTACATTTGTCATTTGCATAAATATAACGCACATATTGTCCTTCTGCTGCTCCCATCTCTGGGCCTGGTGACTAAAGTCTATGTTTCGGCCACTCTGAGACCTCCTACATATAAGTTATGATAGTATCTTCCTGTAGATACGTTTCAAATGATTCATTCATTTCTGATCAATGGTTCATTAACAACAGTTTGAAAGACCCACGGTTCTGTCGTTATTTTGCCTCTAACCATATACTTTCTCAGATTGCACCGAGCGAGCTCAAGTCAGGCCGGTCTTGAAAGATCACAGAAAATCCATAATTACCATGACAGCAGATGTATCCATTACACAACAATCTGTTCATGACAATCACTCAGGCCCAGATTAAAATCTGTATTTTGATTATTCGTGTGCTAAATCGCTCGCTACCGACACAGTCGACTGCCATGCCGACTCATTTGAAATAATATCAGATTCACAGCAATGAAACACGAAACCCAATCAGCGAGGATGATTTCATAACACGGGCGGCTTGTGTTTCAATGTCATAAATAACCCATGGTAATTCCATATTTCCCTGACCTCTCTCATCTGGACTCGGGTTTAAAAGTAGCAGCGCAGTGACAAACATTGTTATGGGACCGCCGAGACCTGTTCTGACCCGCCGTCGTGTCTGCCACGGGTGTTTACTTACGACGGTTTCCTTTTTTCTTTACGTGTTCGCTCTCCTCCTTTTGCCTTCTGTGTGCCAAACGTCAGCTCCACGTTAGGGATATTGGGAACAGTCAGATCTGCATTGGCTGAAATCCACTCGCTGGCCAGGCGAAACCTCTATGAGCACAAAATCTGTGTTTATACGCGGTCACTCTGATTGGGCTAAACTGTGCATAGATAGGTGCAGACAATCAGTTCCCCAGGATCAATATTTTAAGACATGTTGTATTTTAAAGAGCACAACACCTTATTAAAAAAACATGGCAGTGTTTACCAGTGAGTGTGTACACAATGAACACCAGCATGTACCTGTGATATAGTCCAAAATGTGCTCCGCGTGTATATGTAGTCTGTGGGCTACTAACCAAGTAAATAGACAAACAGACAAGCAAGCGAACACACCTTGGGATCTGGGAGAGGGGAATGTCCATGTACATATTCAGCATCATCCTGTGTCGTTTCAGAGACTGGAGGGGGTGAGGCCTCTGTGTTGCCAACAGCTTGCTCAGGCTAAGTGATGTTGACACTAAATGTCACATTATACTTGACATTACTAATTATACCACACATAGTTTTCCCTCTCGTCTTCCTCCTTCTGCCCAGTCGGCCATATTGTTGGCTTGCATTGTTCTTTTCTTTCACCTACAGTGTCCCAGGATGCAAGTATACTTAAGATATAGTGACTACACTTACCGCGTAGGGTAAACCGATTAGCTCACGCCACTGTACAACTGTTAAGTTCACCTATCTTCTGAAAGAAATTAGCTTTGGGGTTACTCATTTTGGATTCTTTCCTTCTTTCTTTTTATTTCTTCCTTTTTTGTTTTTGTTGTTATCCCAGTCGTTTCCATGGAATATTTACACTTGTTGTGTTAAATATTTTCCTCAGCTTTACTCAGAGGCGGACTAAACCATTTCTGACTTTAAAATGACGAGAAAAGCTTCATGAAGAGCCTTCATTATTTCTTTTATGAATGGAAAGTCTTTAATCTTATTTACATTACAATTTCACTTCATGTCTGGTTTTAATAACAAAACAACACACTATTGCAGCCTTTTGTAGTGGTCCCCCCGTTTCTGGGCCTTCGGTGGGCAGTTCCACTGCCTGACTTATAAAAGGATACTGAGCCACTATGGTCATAACCACACCCACACTTAGCAAAGGTTGGAGGAGAGATCCTCTGAACCCAAACCTTGGTGTTCTGCTAGTACCTTGTACTAACTTCTCTGGTTAGCTGCACACCCTAGACTGAGCTACTTGGGCACTTTCCTGTAGGTAATTGTGAACACTTAAAGAACGTTCCTCTTTAATGAATAAATTTAAATAAAAGGGCCACGTGAAGTCTGGTAATTTTCTTATAATGCTTTTATGCTGCGTTCATTCAAATATTTGCAGAAGCCGTGTTTATACTGTGCATTTACAGTACAAACGCGTATTTAAAGCATCCAGTTAACAAATGCCCTTCATTGAAAACCAGCTCCCGCAGGACTGGGGTCAGGAAACGGACATGTCCAGGTCTCTAACGCAGCCAGTCCGTCGAGTCCCAGTGGCAGGAGTAGCGAATTACAGTTTACAACACACTGTAAAACATACGGCTACCTATTAACCACAGCTACGGAACAGGTGCGCCTAATCCAGTTATCCATGGTGAGCCTTCTGTCAATACGTCCCTGACGTGAGGCCACACGGCCGCTAGCGTGCTGCTAGCTCGTACCGCTAGCGTGATGCTAGCCCTTACCGCTAACACGTCACTGCACTTTGGGATGTCCGCGGTACGCTCTCAGCTTGATCCAGGAAGGCGCCGTGCATTGCAAATAAAATCTGTGTATGTGTGTGTGCGATGTGTTTGTATGTATGTTTGCGTGTGTGCTTGTTGTCTGCGTGTGGGTGGCTGTGTGCGTGCGTGTGTGCTCCGCATGTGTGTGTGTGGTGCACATTTTAGAATTGGTAAGATCCCTAAGCCATCAGCACCCCGCTGAGAGTGCTTCCTACATGTGCAGTTTTCCATATCCTCATTCTCGCCAAGTAATAATTATGTTGAAGTTTTCAATTACACTCCTTCCATTTCATTAACAAAAAATGTTTAGCTATTGTATAATTATATATATATGAGCTTACCACCTACGTTTTACACGCCAGCTTCATGGCAGACTGATTTAAAACAGACCGCTATGAACACACAGCTTCACATGGGCTGGGGTGGTTTGGTAATCTGTAATAAACTCGAGATTTGGTCTCCGCTTTATGCATTTCCTTCCGCACAACCTTTTTTATGTGTGTCTTATCAACTGAGATGCATATGGAAGTTTAATCAGAAAGCGTCTGGGGGCTGTTGAAAACGTCAACTATGGCGGCAAAAATTGGATCCCGCGTTGGTGTTGCCACTCCGTGCCATATGCGCGTGACCTCAGCTCACGCGGCGACGTGGCCGGCTTTGCGTGATCCACTCCCCTCCTCTTCCTGGAGCGTTATGCCAGTTTACCACATTAAAGAATTTGGTGAGGCTCGTTACTCGCTCAACAAAAGCGATTACACGTGTTCTCGCTGTAAGAGCAGAGTCCGCACGAGCTATCCTTCCCCACGCAGCCCAACGCCGTCAGGTCTGCTTCTACTTCATATCATATATAAAAAATTTAAGTGCCCATCACTGAGACTATCAGGCCATCTTAAGTGGCTGTACCCAGTTACCAGACAGGCTTGGGTTTCAAGGCAGTGCAATCCAATACAAGCCAAAGAAATAGCGCAGGCTTGTGTCATAGGCTTCTGAAAGGTGCTTAGTGTTTGCTATTGCATGTTAGACTGAAACCCTTACAGACAGCAGTGCGAGAAGACAGCAGGTTATGTAATGGCAGGTTACGTTTCGAAAGGATGCTCTCATTTGTATACATTAAAGGTGTGTGTGCGCAGGCACGGACGTACGAGTGCAGTTCTGCCTGTGCCTAAGCCTGTGTGTGTGTGCTTGCGTTTACTTGTGTATGTAAATGTGTGTGTGTGTGTGTACGTGGGTGCCTTGGCTGTAAAGTGATCCATGTCTGATATTCCCCTCTCCAGTGACAGAATTATTAACGCTCATCCTTCTAATGCAGTAGCTAAGAGCTTGGGTTTCACTGGCCCTCAGACACACGGGGGCAGATTAGACAGGCACCTCTCGCGCCTGCCACCCCGTCTTCTACATGGGGACGTGCCACGCCGCAGGGACACCACGCCTGCCGCCGGAGGAAGACGAGGACAAAGTCCACGAATGAAGAGGTCGCGCACCCCAGAGCAGTATCCCCAGAACCGTGCGCGAGTTTTGCGTTACCGCGCCGTCCATCACGCAAGGAGGCAAAGCAGAGGCGTCGGACAAGCGTCGCGAGCACTCGCCCGTCATTATCCCCAATACCCAAATGCTTTTTACCTTTCCTTCTTAATTACATTGATCCTTCGCCATTTGTCGGGCCTGCATATGAAGAGATTATTGGATAAAGTGCGGGTGAACTCTCCCGAGTGCCGTGTCTGACCCCGGGATGGGGGCCCAGACGACAGGCATAAGTGGGTATTAAATGGATATAATTGACAGTGACCTCGGCTGGCACCTTGCAGAGAGGTCTGCAGAAACAGGGACGCCATGCTGGAGAAATCCCGAATTAGCATGAGTGAAAGCGTCGCGTCAAAACGAGCCAAACCTGAGATGTGGAAGACGCTGCTGGTCTTACGAGAGAGAGCACACAGCCCTCATCTCCAAAGACGGAGGCAGATTTTGTTATAGCACTGAATAATTCCTCCCAGATTTGTACAATAATCCAATCATATTTCCTAATAAACTATTGATTATGGTGAATGGTTTTAATCAGCTTTGTTCTTACCGCCCTCGACGCTGGAGAGGAATGTTAATGAGTGTATGGACGCTATTAAGCTGCCGTGTGCGTGTCTTGTGTATGAAGGTTCATTTGCCGTTGTGCTCACGTCTGTGTATGGATGTTAATAAGTTGCCGCGTGCGTGTCTGCGTATTGATCGTTCCGAGGTCGTGTCCCTGGCCCCACTCCATTTGTGTGATGATTTGGAATGATGATTTGAACAAACTGACCCCGCACTAAAACACGCGTGACCCCCCACGACGTGTCACTGCAACGTGAGCTATATGCATGTACGCGCGTCTGCGTGGAAGCTCGTGAGTGAGTGTGAGCACTTATGGTTACAAGCACACACGCATACGCTCCCATAGGCCGAGGAGGCTCACGTCCACTTGCAGGAGACGGCTTTCTATTTCCATGCCAACCAGACTGGGGCTGTGGCGTTTAGTGTGACATGTTGATGCATCTGTACTCTCTGCAGGTCTGTTGGCATGGCGTGGGTAACCTGAGCACGGCTCTGGGGGAATCCGTGCCAGCCTCTCTGGTAGGCTCCATCCAATCCTGCTCTAGGCAGATGGCCCAGTGTGGATCGTGGGCTGGGGCCATTCCAGACTTCAATAGGTGTGCTCAAACTCCTTGCCGCAGTCAGACACTGATTGGCTTCCTGCTGTACTGTACCTGCTTTTAAAAGCCGGTGCAATATGCATCATGAGATTTGTTTTGTTTTGACTTTCTTTTTTTTTTTTTCACCCTTGCTACGGTTGAAAAGATCATGTGTAAACTGTCAGAGAGCAAATGAAGGTTACAAGCTGACAGATCTGCTTGGTAAGAGTGACGGTTGAGGCTCCGTGCACCACAGCAGCAAACAACCGTCTGAACAGTGAGGGGGTTAAAAAGGACTTTTTCCAAGCCAGCACAATGGACCACTTCAGGGGCTAAGCACGTGTTTGTATGTAGCTGTCAAGGGAAACGGGAACTATATAGGAACATATTGCTCCAGAGGATGACAAATAGCCAAAGTAAAGTGTTACGTGCAGGACCGGAAAAAGTTTCTCTTTGGGCTAACAGTGGCTGCCAACATTACACCAAAGGTTTTTTAATCTTTTTCTATCCCCAAACCCTCAACACTTATTTGAGGCCAGACGTCTGAAGGGAGGCGGTTAAATCGAGTTTTGACACGCGTATGTAGACGTAGTGGCTGGAATGCGACCGCGTCGTGCTATTTTTGTGTCGCACCGCCGATCGTCACTGCGCATGCGATGCGAGAACGCTTAATTGTATCGGTAACTTAGGAGAAATACGCAGAGGCGCTTTGCGAAGGCCAGGGGACGGTGCCTTTATTGAAAATAATCCATCAGAGTGATCTGATGAGGTGCTGATAAATGATTAACCCAGGGCTACATGATAAGTAGCTTATTAAATGTCACAGATATGTGATCCGCACGGGGCGATATTACATGCGGTCGCCTCGCACAACCCCCACACACGTCATTCGGGGCAAACTTCATTACAGCAATGGGCCGGCCGGTGTACATTCAATAAAAGAAGCCAGAGAAGAAAAGAAAGAAAGAAGTACGCTACTAACTGTAAACACATCGATGCGACCAGAAGATCTCATTACCAGGAACTGTTTCTCGTAATGACTACCTTCTGAAAACGTCTGAGAGAGAGAGAGAGAGAGAGACTGACACTGAGGGGTTTGTCCCACAAGGCAAACGTTAAATCTGGTAATGGATGGGAACTTGCATATCACAGCAATATTATCTTCTAAAGAGTACTTATTAAGAACATCATTACTCATTTCATCAATTATGTCGTTTGTTACTCATTCGCAGTCTCTCCATGTAATGTGTCAGTTAAAGAACAACTTCAAGTTCAACTTGTTTTGTCAATTTGAACAGAAACTTTGCTGGAACTTTCCATTATCGTTAACTGCTGTTTTCTTTATAGTTGTCCTTTCTTATTTTGTTTAATATGGTTCATTTCGTATCGACTATCAGCTATTGTTGCGCGGTGGATGTGTAAATTGATAGCAGCGGACATTCGTCAGTGGAGACCATAACAAAAGCGAACGTCAGAGGTCCTGTGTCCTCGTGCAGCGGTTCACGGCGCGAGCTACCTGTACGATCTCCGTCGCTCTTTGATCCACTCCGCCGGAGAGAGAGAGAGAGCGAGCGAAACATAAAGAGAACGAGAAATCTGCAAAGCCGAAAGCAGCCGGCCTCGCTCCTTGCGTTGCCAAGATTAAAAATTCATAAGACGTATTGAATCTGTGTAGAAATCCCAAAATATATGCAATTTGATCAAGGAAGGATTTAAAAAGCGTCATTGTGCTTGTCAATACGGAGTGGTGGCGGCTCCGTGGTATCACATTGACTGCTGCGTATTAATACCGCGTGTCCTATTGGCCCATGGCTGATTGTTTGGAATGTAAATGATGCTGCTGATGGTTCCGGTGACTGATGGCTTAAATTCCAATTAATCAATTGCTTCATCAGTTTCCCTAATTCAGATCAAATATCTCCTGAGTGCGCACTCTTCTTTCAGTGGTATTAGGAGAAATAAATGCTTTGGAAGTCATTTTCATCAATCTAGCACACATGCCAATAAGATTCACAGACAGAGCCTAGGTTGAGATCTTAATGTCTTAAGTGTGTGTGTGTGTGTGTGTGTGTGTGTGTGTGTGTGTGTGTGTGTGTGTGAAGGAAAAAAAATGTCAGTGAACGAGAGTCAGAGATTACAAAAAGAACAGAATATTTCTCAGCACAATATTCCTGTTCAAAGGAGCCCTGTCTGGCTTTGGAGTTAACGTAAGCGGCACTGACTTTTAGAACGTTCCAGCTTTTAAAAGCCGGTAACGCTTTACGTCCATATGTAAAAACCCAGCATGATGTCATATTCTGGTTGAGCAGTGGCGTCTGGCTCGTATTAAAAATGACACCTGAACTCGCCAGGTGCTTTTTATTGTTCTTATTATTTGAGCTCGTAAAATATTAAGACTGTGGCACATCTCCTCAGGATCACATCACATGGCCCACTGTCTCCACTTCCTGCTCAGACGCAGTAATATTTCTGCTGTGGACGCCCCATTGTAGTCCACAGAAGGTGCCATTGTACCACCTGCCGACTAATATTACAGTCCTACATTTTAGCCGTTTTTGACAGGTTACGTGATCTTCGAGCTCCTTCACTCTCCTCTGTCTCTCCACGCTCATCTGTGCACACGCTTTGCCTTTTGTGATATATACGACACATGTCGGTCCATCCCTACGGCCGCCCAAACCTCGGGCACACCACGCGGCTTGTCAATTATACAAAATAAAATCAAGTATTCATAAGTCAGCGGTAATGGGATATTGGCTGACAGATTTAATAATTCAGTTTTGCTAAGGCTTATCTGGCATTAATTTGTAGCTAATGGTTGTCTTTGTAAAAAATTAATCGCAGACAATGCTAGAGTAAGAAGGCAGGAATAATTATGCCTGCTTAATTTACTTTGGGCCACGGTAGATGAAAAGCTTGTTTTGTGAAGAGTGCTTGACTGTTTAAGCAGGCAGGATGTGAAAGGTACTGTAATTTGATTTATGAATTTGATCCGTGTCTATCACCCCCACCCCTCTAATTTCGTTCATCAATGTTTCATCGGGAGCAATTATGCATTGTGGGTGCTTTCTTCGTGTCTCTATTATCGGGCCTGCATGTCTTTGTCACAGGGTGTGTAATGGTATTGCTAAATATTCCATAATGGCTCAGAAGAGGCCTTGTTCTTCATCTGGCCTGTTTTTTTTTTTTTGAGTGATTGCGTTTCACAGCAGATGACAAGGGTGAGAGTGTGAGAGTGTGAGACTGTGAGAGGGTGAGAGTGTGAGAGTGTGAGACTGTGAGAGGGTGAGAGTTTGAGTTGGCGAGCGTGTGAGAGTGTGAGAGGGTGAGAGTGTGAGAGGGCGAGACTGTGAGAGGGTGAGAGTGTGAGAGGGTGAGAGTGTGAGAGGGTGAGAGTGTGAGAGGGTGAGAGTGTGAGAGTGTGAGAGGGTGAGAGTGTGAGACTGTGAGAGTGTGAGAGGGTGAGAGTGTGAGACTGTGAGAGGGTGAGAGTGTGAGTTGGCGAGCGTGTGAGAGTGCGAAAGTGTGAGAGGGTGAGAGTGTGAGAGGGTGAGAGTGTGAGAGGGCGAGACTGTGAGAGTTTGAGAGTGTGAGAGGGTGAGAGTTTGAGAGGGTGAGAGTGTGAGAGTGTGACAGGGTGAGAGTGTGAGGGCCCTCTGCCGGCGTTGACGCCCCATTTTTGATGTCACCCTTTTGTCACGCTCCTAGAACCCATCCGCCGGTTGTCAATCTTCATTTCCCAGCAGGCCCTGGGCCCTTTTCCCCTGTCCTGCGCTAATCCTTAGACTGTCACTTCATACTTTGATGGTTTCGTCATTTGTTCCCTGCAAGTACATGATGAACACTAACAATCGATAGGTTAGAAATCCATGAGCAGTAACAATAGGCGAGGATCACAATGGCAGCGGCTCATGATGGTGTTGATGGGGAGATGGAAGCAAGCGTGTGCTTTTGACGTCTTAGCGGTTGCTGTTATTTGATAAGCCTCAGCTGGCACAGTATTACAAAACGTCCCACGAGTTGCCACGGCGCCGAGCGACACCTTCATATGTACACAATACGTTTAACCGTTAACGCGCATAGACTCCGATGGCGTTTGCAAAGCACCTAATCTGGAATCAGAAACCGTTTTTGTTTTTTTAAGGACGAATTCATACGATTCAAAAGATTAAAAACTGACCTGAGATCAGCGCTTGTGCTCTGGTTGAGTCTATGAAACTGTGTTCTGTGACAGCCCACGTGTGAGTTAGGGCTTGATAAAACTGGACGTGAACCTTGCGTAGAGCCGGGGGAAGCGGTCGCAGCGTGGATGGGGAGGAGGGGAGCGGCGTGGATTATGAGCGGGGGGGGGGCTGCTTGGCGGTCGCGAACTCCATCGATCTGAGGTATAATTCTCTATGAAACTGATGGATGAGGGCAGCCATTGACAGAAAGGGTAAAGACCACTTTGAGACGTCCCATGTGAGTAAGTATGATGGAAAATAGATTGTTGAAGAAGATTTATGCTTGTTCCCTGCTGCCAGAGGACGAGAGAGAGAGAAAGAGTGAGAGACAGAGAGAGAAAGAGTGAGAGACAGAGAGAGTGAGAGACAGAGAGAGAAAGAGTGAGAGAGACAGAGAGAGAGGCTACCCTGCCCTTAAACATACAATTCTCTGCAGATTATATACACATATTCTCCCTCCCTCTCTCTCTGTCTCTCTCTCTCTCTCTCTCTCTCTCTCTCTCCCTCTCTCTCTGTCATGTAAAGCCACCCAAGCATAAATTTAACCATAACACTTCATATTAAAGAAACAAGTGAAATTCCACTTGAAAAGAGAATGTTGGAACGGGCCCACAATATTACCATTATGAACAAAGTACCAGTTTTAAAAGTTACTTGATAAAAGCACTGAAATATGATCATATTCAAATGTGCAAGCACATACACACATTCTCATTCACTCACTCACACACACACACAGACCAGTTCTTTCATTCTCCCTCTGCTGCCTGACTTCCCATGACCACCTCTTTCAATAACATACATATAGGAGTCTCTCACATATACCCATAAGCCAAGACCAAGGCACTCCCAGTCAAACCCCTGTACAGTCCCGTATTAAGTCCCAGTGAATAACATCCCATTTGCCTGCTTATTTGTGAAAGTTCTCCCCTTGACACAGTACTGTCAGAGGGTTTGTGTGGATAAGTGAGGCATATTTAGATTTCAGCATGTGTGTGCATGTGTGTGAATTTATGTATGTGCTTATGACTTATCACATGCATTTCTCGTGGGGAGAGCAGACAGGATATCCTGTGTGTGAGGACATATGACCAAAAGCAGGGTCAGGTTTACATCAATGGCAAATCTGTGTGTGAGTGTGTGTGTGTGTGTGCATATGTGTGTGTACACGCTTGTGTGTGGAGAAATTAATTGTATATTATAATATGAATTGTATATTATACAGAATTGCTTATTGCCAAAGAAACCAGAGCATTAGTGAACTTCAGTAAGCAGTAATGGTAAGTGCCTAGTGCCTATACCCAACCTAACATTCCTCCAACATTATACACAGCCTACAGCAATTCAATTTTCCTTTAAATTTTCTTTTATGTCACATTTGCGTTTGCAAGGCATTTTCTCTATATAGGCCACATATCCATAATCAACATAACAGAAATCCTGCACCAAGCTTTAACCGAACTCTGAGGTGTGCAGCGCTAGACATTGATTTTAATTTGTTCATGTCTTTATCCACTGCTGCAACAATAATTATGTTTGCCTAAAAACGTTTGTGCTCGAGCAAGCTGATTAAAAAGCACCTGCTTACGTTTCATTCTTACTGTAAATTTGCATATTAAAATACGAAAACGCACAAAATGGATTTAGCCGAATCTTTAGTCTCTCGTTACCAACACGCGACCTAATGCATTACGTTCTCTCCCAGCCGACACATTGAACTGGTTTCTAACCACAGTACAAGAGCCATTATTTATGTTGATCCATTCCACGGAGATTAAATTCGATTATCATCGATCATTTTATATTAAAGTTTACTGTGACTTCTCTAAACAGGTCCCTATATTGGATCTGTGTTTGTATCCTCAGTGTTCGTCCAAAACACTCGGTAGGAGAAACTACGACCATATTCATTTTCAACATTTTTGAGGCTCCTTCGTCTCTGACCTGCTCCAAATACCAGCCCGCGGGTCTCTGTGCCAGTGTAACGAAAACGTTTTTCCGTGTTAGACCAAGATTTGTGGGTCCGTTCCGCCACTGGATCAACAAACTGTCCTCGAATCTCGCCTCTTCGTTAAACATTTATAAATTCTACGAATATCATATCCATTTTTTGTTGTTGTTTTGGATTAGCGCGCGGCGCGCTCCCTCCGCCGGCCCTGCTCACGAATGTGAGAAATGAAAACAACAGCGCCGCACGTTAACGTTCATCTCTATTTTTGGTCGTCTACAGTGGTGTGACGTAGGCAACCTGGTACCGGGGTGAGTCCCGTTTGTAATTCCGCGCGCTTCATCGTGCCGCAAGGCAGCCAGTTCCACTGGTATTCAGCGCGATTACACGGGTCATGGCCGCGTGTGACGTTGGCAGAAGGCGTCGTACTGCTAATCTGCTGCGACGTAGGTTTCCATCCGGCTTATCTGCGCTCGTTCCCCAAAACAAAATCTTTTGTCATCCATGAAATGTGATGAAATTGCACTGCAGTTTAGGTCACCAGGGAAATTGGCGGGATAGAAGGGAGCGCTTCCTCCTCGCGGGCCGCAGTGGGAACAGGTGTGTGCGATAGCGTTCCCTCGTGCTCGGCTCTTGTAGATTTCTCCGCTGATTTCAAACCCGGCAGGGACGGGCCCGATTGCAGTGCAGTGTCTCAGTCGCACGTGCTCCCTCGGGAGCTATGCTCAGAATGGCAGGTGACCTGAGTCCTGGATTCTCCAGAACAGCGATTTAGGAGCAGAAATCCAGCTGTAAAGTTTCGAGTCGGACATTTCACCATCAACTCTTTCCTCTCAGGTCCAACTGACAAGTATCAGTAATTAGACAATTAGCACAGATGTTTGCATGCACACTCCCCACACACGTGCACGTTTGCACGCCCCCACACACGTGCACGTTTGCACACCCACACATACGTGCACGTTCGTATGCCCCCACACACGTGCATGTTTGCACGCCCCCACACACGTGCACGCTTGCACGCCCCCACACACGTGCACGCTTGCACGCCCCCACACACGTGCACGTTTGCACACCCACACTCACGTGCACGTTTGTGGGCCCACTGATTTGTACGTCCACACAGCCGCATGCTTGTGTGCCCACATACCTGCACAACCACATACCCTCGAGCGAAGCAACGTTTATGATTCATCTGCCTTCGCTTCGGGGTCTGAGAAGAAACAGTCGGATTTCTGCTCATGGGGATACATGATGCAAGACAACAGTCCATATGGAGCCATTTGGTTAATCACCTGAGTGGCCCTGCTCTCGAGGACAGAGTGGGTTAACACAGGAAACAGGCAGGACCCTTGACCCACAATGACAAAACACTGCAGTCGATCATAGGAGATTGACAAGAAATTGATGCTGTCAAACATCTAAGAATTCCCATAATGCACTGATGTGGTTTATTAGCATTCATCTCGTAATTTATTCAATAAAACACTTGTAATTGATTATGAGGTCATAGGAGAAGAGGGGAGCTGAGAATCATTTCACGTAAGTGGTAAACGCTTTAGTGCTTGACATTATGCGATACTTTGAAAGCGGTGTATACTGTATCATCAAGCTTTATTTTTACTGTATCGCAAAGCATTTTTGTAAGCTGTAAAAACTGGAGTAGCATGTGGTTGTATGACGGGTTGGACCTGCTGATTGTTACGTTCTGAAGTGTTACCTCCTGTCCCTATTCATGAACCCCCTGGAGGAAAGCTGTGGTAGACCTCTGAGATCAGAGTTGTTACCTGTCAGTCAGCTCGTGGCATCTGAACTTTGTCTGTGTGTGTGTGTCTATGTGTGTGAGTGTGTGTGTGTGTGTGTGCGCACGATTTGATGGACAGAAAGCATGTTCAGCTGACGAGGTGAGCAGTGTATGCCACGGTCTTACCCCGGGGGGTAATTCAAGCCCCTGCGATGCTCAGGAAGACGGCATCTCCCCGCCTCTCCTCCTTAACCGCCTCCCCTATCTCAGCTTAAGAACGGGAGATGACACCACCAAGATCTTCGCTTCAGATTTTGTTGTCTTCCCAAAGCACTTAATGTGATCAGAGAATTAAAATTTCAGCACAGCGTCATTTAATGACAGTCCGGGGCCCCAAGACACCAGGACACTGGCTTTGGGTTTCTCGTCGCAGCGCTGTCATATCTACTCCTTCCTCTCTTCCTCTTCCTCTCTTTCTTTCATTCTCTTCCCCTCTCTCATTCTCATGCCTCTGCTCGTCTCTCTCTCTCTCTCTCTCTCTCTCTCTCTCTCTTCACATTGTCTCTCTCCCTCTCCCTTTCCCCACAATGTCAGCGTTTGATGTGATCAGGTAAATTTATTACAGGCCATGAGGTCACTGGGATCTTCTGTAATTGGAGCCTTGCTGAATTGTATTAACAGATCTATGCTGCAGTAAACCATGGCATTTACATTTAATTAGTTTTATTGAACCACTGGTCATTCATTTGGAAGTGCAGCTAGCGTTATGATCGAGGGCATATTTTAATGATCTTTAAATAAGACCAACAAATGTTGCCCTTGTCATGTCAGAGCTCATGTGTCCATATGAAAATGACATCAACGGGGCCCGTGTAATAACGCCATTAGCTGTCGTCCGGAGACGCGCAGACAGCAAAGCATGCTGGGATTGCACATTCCCTCTCCGCCGAAGGCTTCGCATACTGCGTAGACAGCGCCATACTCACTCGCACGCCGTATCACCTGGACAGCATGAACAGATTCAGCACTTTGAAATAAAGCACTAATATACTGTATTATGTCAAATAAATGTATCTAATGGGGATGTGAAAAAGGGAATTCTGGAGCCCTGTGTCGACGAGCGGAGGTGTGAACACGAGCACAGGTGATGCAGGAAGTAGGAGAGCTTCTCAACGCAGGAGAAGCACCAAGAGGTGGAGGAGAGTGTGGAGCTCAGCCCACCAGTGGAACCTTCAGGTGATGGTGCAGCTAAAGGCGTATCCCAGAGCCTGCCCCGCCCCTCGCCCCGCCCCTCGAGGCTGAGGTTGTCATGGAGTGCCTCTGTCAGATTCAGCCATTGTCTTCGGGCTTTCGACTTGCCAGCTGCCCGTTGTCGCGGCGACGGGCTCGCAGCCGGAGCCCCGATTGCTTTCGAACACAAATACACTTGTCTGCAAATCTGTTGCTCCCTCCTGTGCCTGTCTGCACGTTGGCTTTGCACTGCACTGTGTGCTTCTCTATCTTTGTGCATCTGTCTCTCTCTCTGTCTGTTTGTCCCTCCGTCTGTCTCTCTCTCTGCCTGTTTGTCTCCCCGTCTCTCTCTATATCTCTCTGTCTGCTTGTCTGTCTGTCTTCTCTTGCTCTGTTGAAGAGGGTCAGTCCGGTTGACGAGAGACATAGTTCAGACCACTGGGGTTTGTGGGGGATAAGCTTCCCTTGTTTTGCTAGGAAAGCGCTTCTGAATGTAACCAAAGAAACTCGCTTAAACGACGACGGACCAGGACTGAATAATTCAGCGCTTACAATCAATTTTAACCCCCCAGGGCTGTGGGGTGTGGGGCGTGGGGCGTGTGGGAGGGGTCAGGGGGTTGCAGGTTGCTCCTGGGAATGTTGACAGCTCTTTGCACAATGCAACTATGCTCTTTAGGAACATGAGGTACATGAGGAAAGAGAGACAGAGAGAGAGAGAGAAAGTGTGTGTGTGTGTGTGTGTGTGTGTGTTGGAGTGGTTGTGAGGAGTGGATGTCTGTGCAAATGAGGCCAATATGTGTCAGACGTTTTGCTGTATCTAGAAATGGATTCCAATGAAACTGATCAAAGTGTGCAGGAGCAGATGTAAGTGTGCACTAGCAGATATAAGTGTGCACTAGCAGATGTAAGTGTGCAGGAGCAGATGTAAGTGTGCACTAGCAGATGTAAGTGTGCAGGAGCAGATGTAAGTGTGCACTAGCAGATGTAAGTGTGCAGGAGCAGATGTAAGTGTGCACTAGCAGATGTAAGTGTGCAGGAGCAGATGTAAGTGTGCACTAGCAGATGTAAGTGTGCAGGAGCAGATGTAAGTGTGCACTAGCAGATGTAAGTGTGCAGGAGCAGATGTAAGTGTGCACTAGCAGATGTAAGTGTGCAGGAGCAGATGTAAGTGTGCAGGATCAGATGTAAGTGTGCACTAGCAGATGTAAGTGTGCAGGAGCAGATGTAAGTGTGCAGGAGCAGATGTGCAGGAGCAGATGGGTGTGCAGGAGCAGATGTAAGTGTGCAGGAGCAGATGTAAGTGTGCACTAGCAGATGTAAGTGTGCAGGAGCAGATGTAAGTGTGCACTAGCAGATGTAAGTGTGCAGGAGCAGATGTAAGTGTGCACTAGCAGATGTAAGTGTGCAGGAGCAGATGTAAGTGTGCACTAGCAGATGTAAGTGTGCAGGAGCAGATGTAAGTGTGCACTAGCAGATGTAAGTGTGCAGGAGCAGATGAGCAGATGTAGATGTGTGTGATTAGCAGATGTAAGTGTGCACTAGCAGATGTAAGTGTGCAGGAGCAGATGTAAGTGTGCAGGAGCAGATGTAAGTGTGCAGGAGCAGATGTAAGTGTGCACTAGCAGATGTAAGTGTGCACTAGCAGATGTACGTGTGCACTAGCAGATGTAAGTGTGCAGTAGCAGATGTAAGTGTGCACTAGCAGATGTAAGTGTGCAGGAGCAGATGTAAGTGTGCACTAGCAGATGTAAGTGTGCAGGAGCAGATGTAAGTGTGCACTAGCAGATGTAAGTGTGCAGTAGCAGATGTAAGTGTGCAGGAGCAGATGTAAGTGTGCACTAGCAGATGTAAGTGTGCAGGAGCAAATGTAAGTGTGCACTAGCAGATATAAGTGTGCACTATCAGATGTACGTGTGCAGGAGCAGATGTAAGTGTGCACTAGCAGATGTACGTGTGCACTAGCAGATGTAAGTGTGCACTAGCAGATGTACGTGTGCACTAGCAGATGTAAGTGTGCAGGATCAGATGTAAGTGTGCAGGAGCAGATGTAAGTGTGCACTAGCAGATGTAAGTGTGCAGGATCAGATGTAAGTGTGCACTAGCAGATGTAAGTGTGCAGGAGCAAATGTAAGTGTGCAGGATCAGATGTAAGTGTGCACTAGCAGATGTAAGTGTGCACTAGCAGATGTAAGTGTGCAGGAGCAGATGTAAGTGTGCAGGAGCAGATGTAAGTGTGCACTAGCAGATGTAAGTGTGCACTAGCAGATGTAAGTGTGCAGGAGCAGATGTAAGTGTGCAGGAGCAGATGTAAGTGTGCACTAGCAGATGTAAGTGTGCACTAGCAGATGTAAGTGTGCACTAGCAGATGTAAGTGTGCAGGAGCAGATGTAAGTGTGCACTAGCAGATGTAAGTGTGCAGGAGCAGATGTAAGTGTGCACTAGCAGATGTAAGTGTGCAGGAGGAGTTGTAAGTGTGCAGGAGCAGATGTAAGTGTGCACTAGCAGATGTAAGTGTGCACTAGCAGATATAAGCAGTCCCAGCTCTTCTTAGCCTATTTTGTTAAACCATTAAATCAAGTCAAATCATACTGTCAGAGAAGCATCCTGCAGAATTAACATCCCATGCCTTGTGCGTGTGTGTGTGTGTGTGTGCGTGTCTGTGTGTGTGTGTGTGTATGTGTGTGTGTGTTGGGGTGGTTGCATGTACGTCCTCGGCTGTGCGGTGTCAGTTTCGCAGCTGTATGATGAAGCACTGACAGGCAGCTATATCACACTGTAAGAGACGCCATTATGGAGCAGTGAGTTATCTCAACTGCGGGTGGTTCGGGTGGAGGTGCGGTGGGGCAGTGGGGCGGAGGGTGGTGGGGCGGCCCGGGCGATACAGGACACCCGCCCCTGCAGGCAGACCTATCAATTATTGCTGCCCTGCACAGTGATGCCAGACATGTCCCAGCCCAGGGGGGGGGGTTGTAGAGCCAGGGATACAGACGCTGCGTACAATCCTGCCCCCTGGAGGTGGGGCAACCGTCTGCTCCATCACCCCGAGAAACGGACCGGACCAGACCAGGCCGGGCCTGCCCACAGGTGCATTAGAGGCCGGAGCTGACGGCGGTGTAACGGGTCTGAAATGTGAATAAGCTCTGTTGCTGCCTGTCACCGTCAGGCGTCTCAGGTGGAGCCTCCGTCAGGTCTGCTGCGAGGAGACCGTGCCACCACCCTGACAGCACAGGAGTCAGCGTGGAAAGTGATATCCGGTTTTAACCACGATTAAACTGACACCTCACACACTGGCTCGGCCCGCGGGGTTTGTGGGTGTGTTTTTTAACGACACCAACTCTGTCACATCCACTCACACACATCCTCCTCTGCTCCTACCATCTCGTCCAAACACGCTGAAATGCTCCCGCTCCCCATAACATTACCATCCGTCTGTTCGGCTGTTCGGAGAAATGGGCGGTGTATTGCCGGGCGATGTTTTGTCGGGCGGTGTTTTGTCGGGTGATGTTTTGTCGGGTGGGGTTTTGCCGGGCGGTGTTTTGCCGGGCGATGTTTTGCCGGGCGATGCGGCCCTCCTCCGGCCCCAGGCCGCTCCTCCGCATGCTCATCTGCTGGTCTTGACAGGGTCAGAGGTCGTGGCTCACTTCCTGAACATCTGGCGGTGCTGATCAAAGCCCGTGGGGCTATTTCTGGACTCTGCAAAGCTCCGTGACCCAAAGGTCAATCGACCGCCGCGTACGTTCTATTTGTTTACTGCCTCTTAATGGTTCTCTTATTTGTTTTTCCTTACATTTATTTTTATTCGTATCACCGGCACCCCCCCCCCCCCCCTCCCCCCTCAACTCCAAAACCACGGGTACAATTATGCTTTTATTTAAACTATGATCCTGGCAAGATGCCAATGAGGGATCTGAGGGATCTGAGGTATCGGGGCTGCTGGTTCTCATGTTCCAGATTTTGCCATGGGCCATAATGAGTGTGCCTGAATATTTGGGGACAGTTTTGCAGACTTTTAAAGGGACCTATCGGACCAAAGACTTAAGGTGTTTTATTTAGTGTGGTGTCTAGAGTTATTTGGCCCAAAAGCATGTTTAATGTCTAACCACAAACCTAACACTATGAGACAGGATTCATGAAACAAGGCATTAAGGGCATCAATGGTGTGGCAGAGTGAACTACTGTGTGTGCGTGTGTGTGTGTGTGTGTGTGTGTGTGTGTGTGTGTGTGTGTGTGTGTGTGTGTGTGTGTGTTGAGGCACCATATTTCCCAGGTCAGTATGGCAATATGCTTCCATGTCTTTAATGTCAAATCAGCATTACAGCCCAGAGCCAAAGAAACTGAAAGAGAGGGAGAGAATAGAATGAGTAAAAATACTGACACAGAGATTAGAAAAAGAAGAGAGAAGAGAAAAAGAGTGATAGAGTGAGAGAGAAAGAGAGAGTGCTTAGCCACAAAGAGGGTCTTTGTTTATGACCTTCATTCTTGACCACACACAGGGCTTAGCAGCAGAGCACTTCCTGTCCTGATTCATTCTCCCCGTCGCCGTTTACGTAACATATGCCTCTATTAACAAAAGAGCAAGAAAAGAAATCCCTCTCACACTAACCTCATGTAAAGCCCCCCCCCCCCCTCCACCCTCAACCCCACCCACACCCCCACCCGCTGCCCCGGCATCGTACCCTCACTTCTCAGGTTTCATGTTATACCAGACCCATTTAATCACAGGACCTTTCTAATGTGAACTGCCCTTGTGTCTAACCATGAAATGAAACAAAAGCACGTCAGCGTTTCTCATTGCGATACACGGCCTTTTCCTGTCTGTTTCCCTGCTCCCAGGAATTGGATTTCGCTCGGGAGCAGGACTAACAGTACGCCTAAAGTGTGAAGTGTGTGTGAAAGTGCAGTGTGAGGATTCATGTTGCTGTCTTTCAGTTTTAGGAGTGACAAAATCAGCAAAAAAAAAATCGTATCTCACAACTTTGACCACTTGAATATTATAGCAGTGAAAATCTTGTGGTTATTTACAAGTCAGTGATCACATGACCTGCTCCGCTCAGACAGAGGTCATGGTAGTCTCTACTATCCTCTTCTATTTTGGTGAAAAACACCATGGGAACAGCCACAGCACATATCTGGTCAGGTACACTGATCTGGAGTCTGCGTCCCCATCTGAAAAGCTGCATGTTTTAAAATATGAATAGCAAAAATTCTGATCCCAGATGAGGAAGACTTTGTTGGCTAAAACTGACTGTGGTGATTATTTTGATAGACATGTGTGCACCATTCCCTGACCTAATGCTACATTAAGAGGAGGGCTCTCTCTCTCCCTCTCTCCCTCCCTCTCTCCCTCCCTCTCTCTCTCTCTCTCTCCATCCCTCCCTCTCTCTCCTCTCTCTCTCTCCCTCTCTCTCTCCCTCTCTCTCTCTCCCTCTCTCTCTCTCTGCGTGTGTGGGCCTGCTTTTCTCATCTTGTTTAGAAATCATCTGCGATGTGCAGACCGCAGGGTGTCGTCTGCTGTGTTGCGTGCCACGAAAAAGACAATCGCACACCAAGCGAAAGATGACGTGGATCTGCGTACCATGTTTGTGCGCACAGTCGCACACACAGTGACACACCAAAGTAAATAATCCCATTGACATACATGAGCCGTATTGCTTATGGAAACAGCATAAGTGGCAAAGCTGACATCCGCTCTGTTACAGCCATGTGTGGGTGTTGCCTTGCCATGATAATCCCTCATTTCTGCACCACGTGTAGATCAATAGTCATCTACATAGAGCCTCTAGGCCTACATTCTTATGGACCGCAGCAACCCCAATCTCCCAGAGGGAATCGTTTTCATAGCAGCACAGACAAAGGGAAGTGGGCGGAGCCTAGTGACTGACACATTAATTTCTTACTGTATGATATAAGGCTGTCTCTCCAGAGACAGGTTACGATTACCTCAGAAAGTCACCCTTAATAATTCAGTCCGAGAGAAAACTTCTGCTGCGTCAGAGAAAGGATCAGAATTCTCTGGCCAGAGATGTAGGTTACGGCTGCTCTGGAATACCGATATTGCTGAAAAATACATGAACGCTAACAGAGATCACTAATTAGTACTACACGAGTGGAATGAATGCTAACTGCTCTTCACCAGTTTCCATTCAGCGTTTGCCAAGTTTCTCCCGGCTCGCCCCAGACGTCCTTGGACGGCAGCGTTGCTGCGTGCATCACCTGAGCCTGGTGGGGCAGGACGGAGGCGATGGGGGCGGTCGGACCGCTAATGGGACTCTCAGACGTCTGGGATTATGTCACCCAGTCCCGGAGCGGTGCATCGGATGCGTGGACCCCACCCCTCCCCCCACTCTGCGTATCGATCTGCGGCCGGCCTCAGCCACACTCCTCAGCCTCCACCGGCCAGCCGGTCCTACCACAAGCAACCGGACCCCCGAGGTGTCCCCCTTCACCGTCTCCCACACACACACACACACACTCGCACACACACACGCTAAGGCACCCCGTCACTGCTGGCCTGACCTTGACCCAGACTGACAGACCCAGGACAGAGAACCTTTTGCTGTAAACAACACTCGCTGTGGTGGGCGGGAGACAAACTGGACCCACGCCAGGGACGTGGGCGTGGTGGTGTTGGGGCGGGTGGAGGTTCTCTGCAGATAGTGATGTTAGTACCTACAGTAAAAGATTCCACTGATTCTCCGCTTCATTATTACCAATCAGGCATCAGAGGATCCAGATGTGCTCACTGTTTCAGTGTTTCTGCGTCTTCAAACCTTTTTAACCATCTCAACTTCAGATCCAATTAACATAAAGCATGAAAACCCAGAATGCACTTCTTCGGTGTTCATACGTTCCAGGTTATTTATCCTTTATTTCCCTCCACAAACTAAAGTTTGACGTGGATAGTGAATAAATCCTGTGTGGGCCCGAACAACCTGCAGCAGGTCTGTGCCAGTCGGGTGTAGAGAGGCGCTCCGTCAGGGCCCAGAGCGGCCGGTGGAGCCTGTCCTTCCCTCTGTAGCACGTTAGGGACCTCCTCCTTCTCTCTCCATCCTCACCTCCTCCTCCCTCCATCCTCACCTCCTGCCACCTGGAGTGGCTGTGTGATTTATGCTGTCTCATTTAGTGTGGGAGCCTTCATACTGCTTGTGGCCTCTTTATGTGTGTGTGTGTGTGTGTGTGTGAGAGAGAGAGAGACTGCTGCCCTCCTGCATGGGCCATCATCTTCATCTAATATTAATAGAGCATCCGTCTTCTGAACAAGGCCCCGGTAATGAAGGACCAAATTAAGAACAGGAGGGTAATATAGATCGGGAGAGTGTGTGTGCATGTGTATAATAGCTCTCTGAGAAGAAAGGCCATGCACATCTGGTAATGAGCATGTTGCTTTGCACCTCTTGCCCCTGGGGCCACCTCCACCCCCACCTACACCCACCCATACACCCACCTCCACCCCCAAACCCACCCACACACCCACCCCCAACTACACCCACACCCACCCATACACCCACCTCCACCCCCACCCACACACCCACCCCCACCTACACCCACCCAAACACCCACCTCCACCCCCACACCCACCCATACACCCACACCTACATCCACCCTTTGCTCCACCGACTCAATAACCATGCCCATGCTAGTCTGTGCCAGGCTGACAGAGATAACGTGGTGGACGCAAGTGGCATCAGCAACATACATTCTTGCTGTCTCTTATTTGCACACACACACACACACACACACACACACACACACTAAAAAGTTTCAGTTCCTTCTTGTTGATTCTTAAACATTTTGAAATGGATTTGTGAACGGGCCCTTGTGAGAGCTCTGCACGTCACCGTAGTAACGCAGCCTCAGTGTTTACACGAGGAATACAAAAGCTCAATCTTTAACAACAAGTGACTGAAAAATAAACAAACTCTTAACCGTTGCTTAGTCCAATAGATGCACACACAAAAACAGCCTTGTTTGCCATACCCCCCCCCCCTCCTTTTCCGATTTAAATATGACCATTCTGAATCGCTCCTCTCCAGCTCTGTGTGTGGTCCCGGCCTCCCCGGGGCCGCAGGGGCCACTTCTTTTTTCTCGCCTTCATTTTTCAACCTCGATCCAGCGTTGCTTATAATAAAACTGGACTTTGGAAACATTTCGGAGGCCCGACAAGCAAAGACAAATTCAGACATCAACACAGAGATATGAGCAGAGGGCCCTTCCGCCGCGCGGAGACGCTACAGAGACGCTACGGAGACGCAACGGAGACGCTACGGGGCCGCTGGTTCTGCTGGATCTCCACGCGTTTGTCGACGGCGGCCGAGCCGAAGCGCCGAAGGCTTGTGGAACGTGATCACTGAGCCAATGGAGCTGTGTTCAAGATGCACCGACGTGTGAGCGCATCGTCTCCACCGGGAGTGTGTACGGCTGCTGGATTTAAGAGGCATTTTACGCATCCCCTTTAATTACGCTTAATTATTTTATTCATTCATTTCAAAAAATTGTAAAGATGTCTGTTACATGGGCTAATACAGTTCCAACAGTGAAGCTCTTCAGCTGTTGCAGGTCACGTGGTAATTTTTCTATTAATACATCCCGAACGATTATTCTGCTTATGTGGAAGCATGCCTTGCCTTATTAGTACTGCACTATTGGATATTAGACTTGTTGATCAAAACTAGCCGCCACCATAACTACTGTAGCTAGCCAACTGGACGTCCTCCAAAATTCCAATACCCATCTGCCCGTAGCGAGTGTAGCTAACTATACCCTCACACACGGACCTGATTCAGCCAGGTTGTTTTGTCATCTATCATTCAGCTCTTGGGTGTCTTTGTACTGCTAGGCAAAGGATTTAGCCACTTATCTAAGTATAGTACTAACAAGGAGTTAAAATAACCTCTCACTCACGGACAAGTGACGGACATGTTAAGATGTCTAGGTGTCACAGGTTGATGACGTTAGCTCGGTCTGTTTGTTAACGGATGTCGTTGATCTGCGTCATTATCTGACTCATTCCACACTCGTGACCCGTTTTTATTTCTGTATTGTAATCTTTTATTTTGGAAGTGGAGTTCTGAACGTCATTGCAAAAAATGGCACCTTTGTACCTTTGCGCGTGCCAGTGTGACATACTGAACTGTCGCAGCAGACATGCACGCAACGCAGGGGAGTGTGGGAAACATGGCCACCAGAGTATGTTGGCACAGGAGGGAGATGCCTTCTAGTGTTCTGTCCTCGGAGTCAGACGGGGGCAGGTGGGAGAGTTGGGGGGGGGGGGGGTGGGTGGGTGTTTCGGTGTCAGTGTTGTGGGTGCTAATCACTTCAAGCGGTTTAGGCTTTCATAAACAAAGAGGCCAAAAATTCGACTCCTCGCCCAGTCTGGTAATTCAGTAGCGCCGCAAACCTGCCACTGTTTATTCGCGGTGGATTATGAATGTGTGCGTGGAGCCGTTGCCCTCTTAATGAGGAGCCTGTGATAGTACAGCTGCTCACAATTAAAAAGGACTTCCCTGCGCTGGCCGGGGCCGTGGCCCGTGCAAATAAACGGCAAGTTCTGGAGGAGGTGTAGCACGAGAACCTTTGCAATAACAAGGCTTGATTCGGCCATCTGGAAAAGGAGAGGGAGACAGGGAGAGAGACATAGAGACTGTGATGGAGAGAGAGGGAGGGAGAGAGAGAGAGAGAGAGACAGAGAAAGAGAGATAGCCCTGCCCTGCTGCTTAAAAAATTATTCTGCTCTCAAAGCCCAGCAGAGCAAGACTCAGAGGCACAAACACGTGCACACACACACACACACACACACCAAACACAAACCAGCATACAGACACGTGGAATAGTAGTTTGGTCATGGACAATCAGCCATGTAGCAGCTATAAAAAGTCCTGATGGTTGCCAAAATCTCAAAAGGATAAAATAGCAGCTAGCAAGAATTAAAATGTATTATCGCAATTTGAAGGGGGACCTTTATATATTACATTTGAAAGCTAAAATAAAACATAGAAATCCTGTAATATATCAGAGGAAGAAGCACTGAGCAGAGCCACTGAACAGAAGTATTTGACTTTGACGTACCGGTCGGATCCAGTAGGCGGTCCAGACTGGTCCGTGGTGTCGACCACAAAGATGTTCTGAACGGCCAGGTTTTCGCACGAGCTCCCGCTCACTAATCAATCTCCCTGAATACATAGTTTTGTAACCTTGACTTTCTAGATAAAGTTGCACTTGTCACTGCTAAAGGTCATTCTCAGATGTTAATTAACCTAGAGGGAAATTAACCAACCAGGGGTTTAAGAGTGACATTTGAAAAAGACCTTAATCTTAAAATCTTTGCCTTTTTCTGCTTTCATCTACAGGTAGATGATTGCACAACTGACCAGATTCTGTCCACCTTCTGAGAATCCATAGAAGACAGCTGTGCGTCGAGTGCCTGGTGTGTGCGGTGATGTAATGACGAGCAGCGAGAAGATACCTGGACCATTACTGCCTCCTGCTGCAGAGAAGACCAGAACCTTGGGTTCTCGCACAGCCCTGCAAAACATCCACTTATTAGCAGCCAATCTTCTTACAGCTTTCTCACGCAGAGCAACGGGAAGGGTTGCACAAAACTGAGAAAGTGTGAGATATGCAAGTGTCTCTAGCTTGATGGTCTAACTGCCTGTGCAGTCTAGCGCAAATGTTTGCTTACACACACATATAAACAGCTTTGCTAGTGATTTCTTTAAAAAGTGCATTTTATTTTATTCAATATGAAACATATTTTATTCAACATGAAAAAATAGCTGGACCACTGATTTAACTAAAGCATTGAGTGCATAATTGTGTGTGTGTGTGTGTAAACATTCTGTGTAGAATGTAGAAATTCCTAGGACTCTGGGACCAGGTTTGCCAGAAGGCCTATATCACCACACTGCAGGCACAGATAGGACGATTCTTTTATTCCTCTGCGCTTACACCAGTCTAACTCTCCTCCACCGATCACGCCTTCTCCCTCTCCCTCCCATACTTCTCTCGCTCCCTCTCTTCCCTTCCCTCTTCCTCTATCTCTCCCCTCCTTTCTCCCTCTCTCTTTCTGTCCCTGCCTCTCCCCAGTCCTTCCGTCTCCGTCCTCGTTCCTCATGCTGGGAATCTTAACCTGTCATTAGCAGTTTTGGAGAGGGAGGAGATATTGGCAATCATAAGCCAATCCTCCAAACACACACACACACACTCACACGCGGAATCGATGCTAGCGTCTGAGTGTTTATCGTTCGCCACGGTGTGCAGGTGACACTAATTATCAGCAGATGACAGTGGAAGTCCCCAGTGTGTACCAGATGGTTGTAGAGGGGTTACGCAGGAACCAGGAAGTATGACTATGTTTGTGTGTGTATGAGAGAGAGAGAGAGAGAGAGAGAGACCTGTTTAGTCCTAAGGGGTTGGTCGAACCCCCATTCTTAGCTTGTAATATAGGGACTGTTGCAGTCGGTCAGGGTGATAATTATGCTTCTCACACTGCAGTCGACAGCAACACGTAAAGGCTACCAAAGATCTGTGTTCGCGCGCACACGTGCACACAATCAATCCACCCAGCTATCGCTGTAGTGGTCAAACACTGTCAAACACTTTGACAAATCGTCATTCCTGAGAACGAGGGTCTTGTTGGTACAGCTAAACTCAGCAGGCTTCAATGGCTCGATTTGTTTGCAAATCTGTAATAGGCGCAATAATGTCAGTTTCCTTGGCTGGGTTACGCAGTTAAATTTAAATATTTGTAGTCTTGTGTTCCAAGGCATTTTCGACCTTAATTTCCCCCATTATCTACAGTTTGTCCATTTTTGAATACACAAGACAAAAAAAAAACGATATACGATCTTATCTTTATAAATCCATCTTAGTTATGTTGCAAATCAAAAGATGTTTACGCTTCTGCTGCGCTGTCATGCGCCGCGTTGCACCACACGAGCTCACTTCGCGATTGTGTTTACACGCGCAAATCACTGACCTCTGCGTGCACAGGAAACCCTTCAGGCTTCATACAAGGCATCTCCAGTGATAAATACATCCCGTCAAATATTTATAACGGCATCGGGAAGAAACAGGAAGATATTAGTTTAAATTACGGCCATCAAAAGTCAAGTGGTCAGCACTCTGATAGCGGTCTTTTTTTTCCTTCTTTACAAGCTTTTTTTCCCCAAGGAATGGAAAATTCCTTCAGACGTGGACGATCGGATTCCAAGATCAAGTGTTGCTTTGTCCGTAAGCAGGAGCAGAGGGATGTTTGTAATAATGATAAAAACACTCCGATTCCTTTAATTGAGCGTCCCCTTTTCTTTCCCACAAGTCTTTGCCTCTGAGCATTTTTTTGTTTTTGTCCGTACTTACAGAATCAAGAGATTTAAGGCCCATTCTGAGTCAGTACGTCCGTGAAGGTACTTTTCTGAAACCGAATCAGTTCTAATCATTACTCATTTCATTACTCATTTCATTACTCATTCTAAAGAGTTTATAAAAAAAAGTTAAACTTACACATGATTCATGTATTGTGTATATTTCCCTACAAGATCTTAGTGGCCATCTTGGCTTCAAAAAACATTTTTGTCACGGTTTACAAAATGCTGGCAAAAGGTTTGGGGAACGTAATTCTAGCATCCATGATCAAACTGCCCTGACCCATGACTCCTTTATTTGTACTGGGGTCAGTAGAGAATTAGGGGAGACTGGAGGTATTATATTAATGTATTTTCCTTGTAATTTGTGGTGCTGAAGAAAATGGCCTGATTGGAGTTCCTAAACTGTCCCCAGTGGCCCTGGAGCAGCTGATAATTGTGCGCTGGATAGATGTGTATATCAAATAGTTTACAAAATGAAGCCATCTGTGTTTCCCCTGCATAGTACGCCTTCCTGACACGCATCATTAAACCTTATTAGCTACTTCCTTTTACAGAGAGCCTCACCCCTATCTTCCAGCCCCTCATATTAACATTTTCTGTCCTTTCAACTGGAAATCATTGGCTTTATTGTAGAGTGTCAACTGGCTGTAGTTTTCTGATGGGTGGTAATTGGTACTTTGGAGTATAATCACGTCGAAAGATGCCTCTCTCCCTCGCTCAGCTGAGATCAGAGCAGACTCCTACACTCCTACACTCCTCTCCTCTCTCCCACTTTTCTTGTCTTCTGTGTGTGTCTTTTTTGTTTGTTTGTTTGTCTATTTGTTGCTGTTGTTTTTATTATGCTTTTGAGAAAGTGAAGTCACTTACCCACAGGTCTCTCCTCATCCTGGTGGAATCTGTTAGCTTTGAAATGACCCACAGAAAGAACTGGGTTGTGATATGATGATGTTATAGAAGTCAGTTTTTTCTTCATCTTTTGTGTGTGTGTGTGTGTGTGGGGGGGGGTTATGATATTTGCATCAGCTTCTGAAATGTCTGGAATATGACAGAAAAAATTATGTTGAAGATGATTCAGCTCAAAGTTACAGAAGCTATTAATTTGTATACCTGGGTGGTCCTTTGTGTGCATGTGTGTGTGTGTGTGTGTGTGTGTGTGTGTACAATGAAGGGGGTGAACTTCTTACGATTAATAACTTCCTATTCAGAAGGGGGTAATAACAGTAGGACCACTCAGTCCTACAGAACTAATGGCCCCACTGATCCTCATCAGTGTGTGAGACAACGCTGCACTAGAACGTATACGTTTGCTCCAAACATCCTGTGCTCTTCTGACGAGCACTACATCAGCCTGGCCTTTACGAGTACGGCCTTGTCCGCCACTGCTGTGTCTGCCAGCTGAAATCAAGCATCTCCTTTTTGTTTGTTTGTTTTTGTTTTTGTTTACACAATGGCCCAGCAGTGTCCTTCCCCAGAAGAGGACGCCACGCCGTCCAATCACGACCCCGTCACGCCCCGCGTGACCATCGCGTATCCGTCCTCCACCCTCCCCGTCCCCTCCGGCAGCGCGCCCCGCATCAACCCTCCACTTGTTGATTCGGATCGCTTCTAACACGACTGTTCCCATATCGACTGTTCCCACGGCAATATCGTTTTTCACCAATAATATGACTAATATTCAGTTCCATTGTTGCATCACATTTAGGAACGAAAATATGCGTCTATACATATTATGCAAAAAAAAAGTATGTGTGTGTGAGATGCACACAGAAACAAGCAATACGTAACAGCATAAACGCCTTTCCATCTCATCCGCAATTGTGCTGAGTGCCTGTGGACCGTGTGCGCTCCATGATAACGGTAAGTAGCTAAAGTAGACATGATCCGCCTCATTTTACCATGAACCCCCAATGCCCTTGAAGCTTACGGAACGTGCGTTGTAAATGAGCTTGACCCCTGTAGCAGGCCCTTGGTATTTCTTGGGGCACCTCTGTGATCAATTAAAGGGAGACAATAATAAATGTAAACATTTAGACCAATTTCGCCCTTCGTGACAAATGATTTTACCCTTCAGCTATTGATATTGTCTGGGGAAAAACCACACAGGGTCCTGTTGTGCATTCAGTCGGAGGGTTTTGGCACTTCACACAGGTGCTGAGGTGGAGTAATATACAGACGCACACATGAAGATTCACACCCACACCGAGTGCAAAGATGCACATATATGAACCGTCTACTCCTACGCTAGAGGGTTGTGTGTAGCTGGACGGCAGTTACTCAGTGTGATCTGGACTAGAATGTAGAATTCTTCTTTTGTAGATTCTTTATTTTCATGTTGTCAATGATGTTTTTATTCAAGGCGGAGTAAAGAATGACTCAGTGAGACTCTTTACCTGTAACTTTATATATTTTCTTTTCAAATCTGACACATAAATTATGAATGTGCTCCATTTAGACCTGTCTAGACCAGTTTTGTTAGTTTGCATCACTGACGTATCTAACCACAAAAACGAATGCCAAAAATGTCTCCTCTTTTTTGCGCTCTTTGGAACTACTTGGAACACGCGCTAAATTTGATTTCATCAAATTACGGCGTTGCGTGAAACATTTTCATCTGTGTATTTTCCCTGCGCTGCTGTGTAGGAGGGGAGACGATAATAATAGCGGTGAATGCGGCCGTGCTCTAAGCAGATCAATGCGGGGTTAAAAGCAGCATCTAGTCGCTCATTCTGTCTCTTACCTGTCGAGGGCAACGCGTTGTCACCCGAGAACAGAAGGATGGGAGTTGCTGGGCTACAGGAATGACCGACACTGACATAATTGGACGGTGTTTTCCTTGTGATTGCAAATTGGGTTTTTGCACTTCATCAATACGCGTTTTGACAAGCAGCGTCCATCACGGTGCATCTCTCCCTCTCGCCACGACGACGCAGCAAACTGTCTCTGTAATTACATTACGGCCCTCCCAGTACGCCCCCTTTATTGTTAGACAAGAAAAGCAATATGGTATAATTAGGTTTGATTGGGGGAGCGTGTTTCCGGTGCGATGCAGAGATGAAGGATGTTTCCATAGCGACATGTATCTGTGACTGCTGATGCGTGAAATATAAAGCCGGAGAGGATGCGACACCGGGGAGCGGGGGGGCGTCTGTTACCGCGGACACGCTGACACGGACAGAAGGAGCATCGGTGGTTGTCGTGATTCCTCGAGTCCTGTCGGTCCGCTCGCTTCTAACGGTGACAGAGGGGCCAGGCGAACTTTGTTATCTGCTTCACGTGAAGTTCGGCCTGGGTCTCCAAAGCTGCGCAGAGGCACACGGGCGTCCCACACCACAGGCCCAGCTGCACACTGGACCTTTCAGATCCTCCGCTTCATGAGAACGATAAAGAGAGCAACAAGGCAAACAAACAGGAAGAAAGATGAATGATGGTGAATGGTTCTCTAAGAATAGTAAATAATAATATAAAAGTATTCCAAACTGTTGTAGATCACTCTCTAAGATCACTGAGGAGGGGCAAAGTGCCAGAAAAGGTACTACACACAGAGAATCTACGTATAGGCTGGATTAATAAAGGGTCAAGGGTCAAGGGTCAAGTATGGGTCTTCTCATGCCAGCTTGTGTAGCCTGAAGAAGATCTTTCAGCTTTCTATGTCATATGGCACGGTCTAGGGAGGGGGGGTTGCCGAGGTGATCTCAATGTCCCACACAAAGCTCACAAATAAACTTCCACTAACAGGAAGTGAGTCACAGCGGAAGGTATTATTTGGGGCACCGTTTGACGTGTCGCGGCATTTCGTTTACGACTGGCTTTTTGTCCTGTTTTTGGTGGGGGGTGGTGGGGGGGGTTTCTCCCTCCTGTAAACTTTTTTTTTGTCGGAGATGTACACAAATATGGGTCTGAGCACTGTCTGTTTAGATCTGCCTGGAGATTGTTATTACTGCCATAATGACAAACAATAATAACAGTGAATATCATCTGCAGAATTTGTCCGTCTTTGACTAAACAGGGGAAGTGAGTGGAGAGTCTGGTGAGCCGGTGCAGGGGGCCTGGATACACACACACACACACACACACACACACACACACACACACACACACACACACTCTAACAGCCCTAGCTGTGGTTCAGGAGCACTGAGCCAGGCCAGCTGTGTGGGACATGAGCACATTGCATAGCAAAACTGTGGCAAATGCAGCTTAACCTGCACACAGAACCAGCACACAGAACCACCACACAGAACCAGCACACAGAACCACCACACAGAACCACCACACAGAACCAGCACACAGAACCAGCACACAGAAATCACCACACAGAACCAGCACACAGAACCAGCACACAGAAACCACCACACAGAACCAGCACACAGAACCAGCACACAGAACCACCACACAGAACCAGCACACAGAACCAGCACACAGAACCACCACACAGAACCAGCACACAGAACCAGCACACAGAAAACCACCACACAGAACCACCACACAGAACCAGCCCACAGAACCAGCACACAGAACCAGCACACAGAACCACCAAATAGATCCAGCACACAGAACCACCACACAGAACCACCACACAGAACCAGCACACAGAACCACCACACAGAACCAGCACACAGAACCAGCACACAGAAATCACCACACAGAACCAGCACACAGAACCAGCACACAGAACCAGCACACAGAACCAGCACACAGAACCACCACACAGAACCAGCACACAGAACCAGCACACAGAACCACCACACAGAACCAGCACACAGAACCACCACACAGAAATCACCACACAGAACCAGCACACAGAACCAGCACACAGAAACCACCACACAGAACCAGCACACAGAACCACCACACAGAAACCACCACACAGAACCAGCACACAGAACCACCACACAGAACCACCACACAGAAACCACCACACAGAACCAGCACACAGAAATCACCACACAGAACCAGCACACAGAACCAGCACACATAAACCAGCACACAGAATCCACGCTGTGTGACCTCCGAGACCTGTGTGTCTGTGTGTGTCTGTGTGTGTGTGCACACATGCCCACCCCCCCTTTTAACATTTCCCTCACGCCACTGAGAAGGTGTCCCACTAACATAATTAGCCCCTAGTTTAGGGTGCCCACTCTTTTAGCTCTCTGAGTTGCGCTAATAACCCTAAGTGCTTGAATGAAGAAGAAGCTTCTTCCCAAACCCACGCTGCTCCTGTGTGGGACACTCCAAGACCTTTTAAGGTATTAAAAGTATCTAATGAGCTCCACTGAAAAGCGGGTGCGGCAGGTAAATAAAGACAAAACATCTTGAGATATACAGTGCGCAGCGTTCGTTAAAGCAACTTGATAAACACCTCCTCCGGTCAAATAAATGACTCCTTGGAAGAAGAGAAAGAGAGTAACTCTCAATAAAACTGCCACAGCAACAGAAGCACAGTTGTGTCTTCTCACGGAAGTGTCCACTACGCTGAGGTGGACATCATGACCTCCCTACACCACCACCACACACAGGGACACACTGTCCTACCCTCATCTCAGTGCCATATGTTTGAAGTGCATGTCCTGTTCAGAGAGCTCTAAAGATGCGTACATACACAAATACAGTTTTATAATCTATTCATCTTTTTTATAATATTATTAAGATATGTTATTAGAATAATATATTTGATGTATTGTGTAATAATAATACATACGTACATATTATTATTCATTTTATTATTATTAATCATTTCTTTTTTATGAAGCGGGTTGGTTCTCCTGTAAATGTTTATTAAAGAGGTGAATCTTCAGTCAGTTCCAATTACAATGCTACTCCAATTATATCACGACTTGGCATAAATAAGGTAAATATTATTTTTATTTTATGATTCTCGCCAGGATGAAAAGTAAGTCATTTGCATATTAAATTAGCTGTTTATATAGAAGCGTCTGGTATTAAAAGGATGGTATTGCAATTAACGATTGATAAAGGTTATACTGACTATCCTAAAGTCAAACCCAGATCAACACACTGAAATAGTGCTTATTTACTCGTGCAGTGTATTCATATTTGACCCAATTAACTGATTAACTGCCTAAGAAATGAATCAAAGCATTCAACAGTCATTAAATTTGCTTAATAAGCAATGTGAACGAACTTTTAATTTCAACATCCGCGGATAATTCGTTCCAATGCAGGGGGAATATCAGAACCGCGATGTTAAGACTAATGAGCCGTGTAAGACTATGCTTCCACCACGTTCCATTAAAAAAAGTATCCACAAACATCTGGACCCGACATCCGCGCGATGTGCAAGCGCCATGTGGTGCTACCCGGTGACAAAAATTGAAATTAAGTTGTCGGGGCGTCAAAAAGCCGATGTTGTGGAAGATTATGGTCTGGAGCCGTGAGTCAGGGCTGGCTGACATTCCGCAGCGGCACGTCAGAATCATCACAGGGCGCCTAATTCCAGTTATTATTCTGCTTCAACTGTTGCATGATGGGAACGGGACGGCCGCTGTCGCGCGGAGGATACTGAAACCGCACATTATGTCACAGCTCTCACCCGCCGCGGCAAGGGCTGACGGGGTGATGCATGCACGAGCCATGCTACACCGCGAGCTGCCGACTT
>JAGXOD010000012.1:2120000-2190000 GCA_020368025.1 Brachyhypopomus occidentalis
TTGTGCTCCATGCTTGCACACACACACACACACACACACACACACACACGCACACGCACACACACTGAAACACCCTCGCCCTTGACAGAGTGACGGTGCCTGCTCGAGACGGCGGTAGGCAGTGTGAATAATTAAAGGACCAACAGAGTCTGGACCTCATAGCCAAGGGCAAGCAAGGCTGGGGGTGAATGGTGCTCATCCTCACTCTCCTCTCTACACACACCCCACGTGGCTGAGATTTAGTTCCTGTCTGAGCAGGACACACTAAGGCTGGCAGGTTTGATGGAGGCCTCCCTGGTGTCTTCAGGGCATGCAGACTGCCCTTGTCTCTCTCACACACACACACACACACACACACACACACACACCCTGGGCAGGTGGGATATAGATGTGTATTTGTCCACCTATTCATTTCTTTTCCTCTTATAACACTCTTTATCTCACTCTCTGTTTGTGTGCCTCTGAGATTGATCAATATTTAATTTTCTGGGAGAGAGGAATCAAGAGGCGGTGACACTCAACTGCCTGCTCTCTCCCACTCTCCCTCTCCCTCGCTCCCTCTCTCCCTCTCTCTCTCTCCCTCTCTGTCCCTCACTCCCTCTCACTCCCTCACTTGCTCCCTCTCTCCTTCTCCCTATCATGACCCCATGATCATTACTCCCTCACTCTCTCTCTCTTCTTCCCTATCTCTGTCATTTCCCTCTGTCCCTCTCTTCTTCCTTTCTCTCTCTTTCTCTCTCTGTCCCTCTCACTCGCTCCCTCCCTCTCTCTCTCTCTCTCTCTCTCAATTTCAATTCAATTCAATTCAATGGTACTTTATTGGCATGACAAATATGTACATTTGTATTGCCAAAGCACAGGATACACAACAATGGCAACACAATGTAATAAAATAACATAGTAAAATAGAATAATAAAGTAAATTATTGACTATATTGTCATCACGATTACGATAACCCACCACTACTTCCAAAACTGATATTTATAATAATAATGATGATAATAATTATTGACCCTATGTGTCTGACCCTATGTGACTGACCCTATGTGTCTGACCCTATGTGTCTGACCCTAAGAACTGACCCTATGTGTCTGACCCTATGTGACTGACCCTAAGAACTGACCCTATGTGACTGACCCTATGTGTCTGACCCTAAGAACTGACCCTATGTGTCTGACCCTATGTGACTGACCCTATGTGTCTGACCCTAAGAACTGACCCTATGTGTCTGACCCTATGTGACTGACCCTATGTGACTGACCCTATGTGACTGACCCTAAGAACTGACCCTATGTGACTGACCCTATGTGACTGACCCTAAGAACTGACCCTATGTGACTGACCCTATGTGACTGACTGACCCTAAGAACTGACCCTATAGGTCTGACCCTATGTGACTGACCCTAAGAACTGAACCCTATGTGTGACCCTATGTGACTGACCCTAAGAACTGACCCTATGTGTCTGACCCTATGTGACTGACCCTATGTGACTGACCCTATGTGTCTGACCCTAAGAACTGACCCCATGTGACTGACCCTATGTGTCTGACCCTAAGAACTGACCCTATGTGTCTGTATGTGACTGACCCTATGTGTCTGACCCTAAGAACTGACCCTATGTGTCTGACCCTATGTGACTGACCCTATGTGACTGACCCTATGTGACTGACCCTAAGAACTGACCCTATGTGTCTGACCCTATGTGACTGACCCTAAGAACTGACCCTATGTGACTGACCCTATGAACTGACCCTAAGAACTGACCCTATGTGTCTGACCCTATGTGACTGACCCTAAGAACTGACCCTATGTGACTGACCCTATGTGTCTGACCCTATGTGTCTGACCCTAAGAACTGACCCTATGTGACTGACCCTATGTGTCTGACCCTATGAACTGACCCTATGTGAACTGACCCTATGTGACTGACCCTATGTGTCTGACCCTAAGAACTGACCCCATGTGACTGACCCTATGTGTCTGACCCTAAGAACTGACCCTATGTGTCTGACCCTATGTGACTGACCCTATGTGTCTGACCCCTAAGAACTGACCCTATGTGACTGACCCTATGTGACTGACCCTAAGAACTGACCCTATGTGTCTGACCCTATGTGACTGACCCTAAGAACTGACCCTATGTGACTGACCCTATGTGACCCTATGTGACTCTGACCCTAAGAACTGACCCTAAGAACTGACCCTATGTGACTGACCCTATGTGTCTGACCCTAAGAACTGACCCTATGTGTCTGACCCTATGTGACTGACCCTATGTGTCTGACCCTAAGAACTGACCCTATGTGTCTGACCCTATGTGACTGACCCTATGTGACTGACCCTATGTGACTGACCCTATGTGACTGACCCTATGTGACTGACCCTATGTGACTGACCCTATGTGTCTGACCCTATGTGACTGACCCTAAGAACTGACCCTATGTGACTGACCCTATGTGTCTGACCCTAAGAACTGACCCTATGTGTCTGACCCTATGTGACTGACCCTATGTGTCTGACCCTAAGAACTGACCCTATGTGTCTGACCCTATGTGACTGACCCTATGTGTCTGACCCTAAGAACTGACCCTATGTGTCTGACCCTATGTGACTGACCCTAAGAACTGACCCTATGTGACTGACCCTATGTGTCTGACCCTAAGAACTGACCCTATGTGTCTGACCCTATGTGACTGACCCTATGTGTCTGACCCTAAGAACTGATCCTATGTGTCTGACCCTATGTGACTGACCCTATGTGTCTGACCCTAAGAACTGACCCTATGTGTCTGACCCTATGTGACTGACCCTATGTGTCTGACCCTATGTGACTGACCCTATGTGTCTGACCCAAGCAGGATGCAGCATGAGAGACAGTGAGGTCACAAAAGTTCTGCCTGCCTGTGACCTTTTGCTGACCTTAACCCCAGGGTGATCAGGGAGGCGCTAATGACCGTGACTGCTCAGGATCTTGCAGCCGTGAGCCTCAGCACACGTGCAGCCGTGAGCCTCAGCACACGTGCAGCCGTGAGCCTCAGCACACGTGCAGCCGTGAGCCTCAGCACACGTGCCTGGGTCTTCACGCTGATTTTGGACCAGCGTTGTGGTTGCCTGAACGTCCCAAACTCATCTGTGCAGTCCTAGCACAGGAGAAGCTGCTTCCACTGTGGGGAGACACAGTGGCCACATTACTATAGAAATGTGTCATTCACACAAAAAATATTTGTTATTTTTATAAAAAAATTTTTTTTACCACTTTATAATAAGACTGTTTTTGAGGCAGTGGAGTTCAGACGCTTGCAAATTTGAAATAGCAATGTAGGTTTATTACGGGAAGATCCCAGGTTGTGGTCACCAGGCAGAACTAGTCAAGAACTGCAGAACACTGAAATAACATAGAGGGACCAGGCAGACCAGTGTGGGGCAGATCAGTGTGGGGCAGATCAGCGTGGGGTAGATCAGCGTGGGGCAGACCAGCATGGGGCAGATCAGCGTGGGGGAACAGATCAGCGTGGGGGAACAGACCAGCGGTGGATCCAGGAGACGAGGTGAGTCGTGACCCGGGAAGGCAAGCAGACGGCACGCCCAGTACCACGATCATGGCGGAACTTCACAAAGGTTCTAGGACACACGGCCTGAGATCACTAAGCCGTGGGATCAGATGGTGATCAGCTGGACTGATTGGTGGTTTGGAGTTGCCGGGCTGAATGGAGATGGAGATGGAGTCGGGTCTCTGCCCTTATAAATGGAGAATGAATATTTAACATCTCTTTATGTTTATTAATTAGTTCATAAACACCCTAAAAATAACGGACTTACAGTAATAAGCATTTTTAAAACGGGAAAGAACAACGTTTCTTGACACATAGTGAGCACACACGCCCACATCCATCTACACTGAAACAGCTCAGATCCTGCTGACAATTGTGTCTTCTCCATCAGTCAGTAGTCTACCAGTCAGCATACATCTGCTCACGCTGGACTGCCATCTGACCACCAACAGGATGTCTTATTGATCAGGAATCAAAGTTTGGCTCCTAATATCAACTTAAATTGCAAAATGAAACAGGTCACAACACGTCACAAATTGTAAACCATTATTAAAGTCTTTGTAAACATAGCCTTATTCTAAAGTGGAAATAAAGTTTTTATTAAAATTAAATCACAGGATCAGAACTTCTGTTTTTAAACTCTTGGTTCCTGTTGTTAATCTCCAATTTGCTTTTTTTTTGTATGTTTTTACAGGATTTGGGTGTAGGGTCATGTTTGCGGTGTGCTTTAGTATAATGGTGCATTACTGCCTAGTATAGTGGTGTATTTTGTATCCTGTCGTATCTGTTGGCTTGACACAATCCATTATGCTCTGTTATGTTCCGTCATGCTCCGTCATGCCCCGTCATGCCCTGTCATGCCCCGTCATGCCCTGTCATGCCCTGTCATGGTCATTACCGGTCAGTTTCACTCTCAGGGTGCTTGGCAGATCATTCACTCACTTGCTTGTGGGTGTTCTGAGTGTGTGAGTCTTTCCTCGATTTTCAACGATGCTGTTTCACACATTTCATCACCCTCTCCTGGTTGAGAATACTCCACCGCTCCAAAACACCCAGCCAACAGTGGCCATGTGGTCAGAAGCTCACCACTGATGGGGAGGTAGAGAATGCCAAACCCAGATTCTGCCCGGCAACAGATGGGCTAGGAGTACACCTATCAGACGTCTCTACCAGGACAGCTGTTTCTGATAAAGTGGCTTTGGAGTGTGTGTAATGATGGGAGTTGTAGTGTACCTACGTTAAAACCTCACCTTTAAAGCTCTGGGAAAAGTCAAAGCTTTGTAACTGCAATTTCACCACCTGTGGATGGATGGATGGATGGATGGATGGATGGATGGATGGACCCATGCATGAATGCTATTGAGCAAAGCGTCTCTGGGAGCAGAAGCTTAAAGCAGTGTGACAGTGCTGGGATGGCGATAGACAGAGCCACAGAGCTGCTTAGTCAGACCAAACTAATCACATCCCTCTGTCAATGCGTCCAAATCCGGCAAATCGTTGCCAGTGACAGAAGCCATTACTGTCCTGAACTCTACAGCCTCGCAGGATAAATAACCATAGATTCCATTCACAATTGACAAGTGTTCATATGACCACATATCAATATCCCACTTTTGTTCATGCCTCTCTCTCTCCATCTCTCTCTCTCTCTCTCTCTCTCTCTCTCTCTCCCCCTCCCTCTCTCTCCCTCTCTCTCTCTCTCCCCCTCCCTCTCTCTCTCCCTCTCTCTCTCTCTCTCTCCTCTCTCTCTCTCTCTCTCTCTCCCCTCCCCTCTCTCTCTCCCCCTCCCTCCCCCTCCCTCTCTCCCCTCTCTCTCTCTATCTCTCTCCTCTCTCTCTTCTCTCCCATCTTATCAGTGCCCCAGATGATGCAGTGAGGTTTGAGCACACGGACGGCAGTATGTGGTCAGCTGTTGAGTCCCTCTTCATTAATCCCCCGAGCTAATCACACAGCAGGCAGGGCGACCACTCCACATCCTGATGCTTTCTGCACTCTTTTTTCCCACTGAGAGCCATTTATACCCTCTCTCTCTCTCTCTCTCTCTCACTCTCTCTCTCTGTCTCTCTCACACACACACACACACACACACACACACACGCGTGCTGAAAACAAAGTAAGTGAGTCCTTGAACAGCCGAACCGTAAGGAAAAACGCACCGATAAGGGAAAAGAAAATCGTTTCCCGCCCATCCCGATGTCGCTTTTCCCGCCCATTTTCCTGTCAGTACCCCCCTACACCCCCTACCCACCCACCCCGGGGGACTTTGGCCGGATTCTCGCTGCGCCCGTGTGCCACGGTGCTGTGTCCCGCCAGGTGGTGCCGGCCAGGTGGTGCGGGCCATGTGGTGCGGACCAGGTGTGGCAAGGTAAGCGTCCCGAGGCTGGGGCACCTGTCCGGGGCAGCAGCCAAGGTGCCCTGCTGTAGCCTGAGACCTGCAGGGTCCTGAGGTCGGCCTATCAGTCACAGCCAGCGCACAGGACCCCAGCAGGACCCCAGCCAGACTGCTGCCCCCTGCATGCGGACAGAAGGGAGGCGGAGACAGATGATGACGGAGCTGCACGGCTGTAATGATATGAGCATCTGTCTCTCTGCGTCTGTCTCTCTGCTCTCGCCGGCTCACACGCGCTTGCCAGCGCCACACTACACGCTGGGCTCCAGCAAGGGCTGAAGTGATTATGCGTCGCACTCTCCCAATAGGGGCCAGGCAGAAGCGCCGCTAGCGAAGCTAGCGAAGTTAGCGCAGCTAGCGCGGCGCTAATTGGCTAATAGGCCCGCAGAGACCAGGAGGACCTGGTGCAGGTACTGCCACATGCTAAAACAGGAGAGCGTCAAATTCAGACAGTGTGTTTAGCCAAGCATGGACTAAATAATAACCAGATGGTGGTCCCCCAGTGTAGCACTCCCTAGTCCACACAGTGAAGGGACCCAAGATCAAATGACAGGGTATTAGCAGGGAAGATACAATTTGCAGGTCAAATCGTAATGGTAACCTTTCACTGTGCAAATTGAAAATTAACCTTTGGGGTATTGAATCATTTGCAGCTGACGTTGCTTGCAAGAGAGAGCAACTTTTCTCTCTCGCTCTCTCTCTCTCTCTCTCTCTCTCTCGCTCTCTCTCTCTCGCTCTCTCTCTCACTCTTTCTCACTCGCTCCTGAGCTGAAACAACCCAAAGGAGAGAGAAAGATGGAGAGAGGCAAAGAGGTAAGGGAGGGTGATGAAGCAATCATATTTATTACTGCTAGGAAGGCGGGGGGCACTGCTGTCCAAGCTGTCCACTGTCTCCACTGTCTCCACTGTCTCCGCTGTCTCCACTGTCTCCACTGTCTCCACTGTCTCCACTGTCTCTACTGTTTCCACTGTCTCCACTGTATCCGCTGTCTCCACTGTCTCCACTGTCTCCACTTTCTCTACTGTTTCCACTGTCTCCACTGTCTCCGCTGTCTCCACTGTCTCCACTGTCTCTACTGTTTCCACTGTCTCCACTGTATCCGCTGTCTCCACTGTCTCCACTGTCTCCACTTTCTCTACTGTTTCCACTGTCTCCACTGTCTCCGCTGTCTCCACTGTCTCCACTGTATCCGCTGTCTCCACTGTCTCCATTGTCTCCACTGTATCCGCTGTCTCCACTGTCTCCACTGTCTCCACTGTATCCGCTGTCTCCACTGTCTCTGCTGTCCATGCTGTCTCCACTGTCTCCACTGTCTCCACTTTCTCTACTGTTTCCACTGTCTCCACTGTCTCTACTGTCTCAACTGTCTCCACTGTCTCCACTGTCTCTGCTGTCTCCCTCCGTCCTGCCGGCACACCACGTGGAATTCTCTGTGATCCGGTGATATTCTGCTCCAAACAAACATTTAACCCCTGTTGCCCCTGCCTCCATGCCACGAATGAATACATTTACACAAAGATCTGTCCCAGACGGTCTGCCCCAGGAGTTAGTCCTTGCATAAAAAGGCCCTGGAAGGGGCAAAGACTTTTAATTTGAAGCTTGTCATACTCATCGGCTGTCGGCATGCACAGACTGCATGGTGGGTTAGGCAAGCAGAGTGGACTATTCATTACTCTAATCACATTAGTTTAGATCTGCTAAGCACAGGCTAGTTTTAAGACATGCTTTTGCCTTTTAATTATTACCCATAAATACATTTGAGTGCATTAGGACTCCTCGGACCAACAGTACGCTACGTTCCTTTATAGATTAGGGGACGAACACATTATCTTAATGTACATATTCGACTCGTTCGTGCGCCCGTGTAATATCAGCGTAGAGGGGTCGCGGCATAAATTGCAGGTTGACATTTGACCCTGGTGCTGACCTTTATCGGAGTGCGTCGCGAGCTCGATGTCGTGCAGCAGAGTGTTCGGGGGGAGACGCCGCACGTGTGTGGGAGCCATTAGCCTCACGCCACAGACGGTTTACTCAGTATAATTATGGCTGAACTGGTATTTCTAAATGTTATTAGAGCATTTCTAAATTGCTTAATATTTAATCACATTACAGTCACTTAGGAGCTTGGTTTTAAATACTGTACATGACTGAGCGCTGGCAACAGGCCCATGTCTTCATTAGCAGGGAAGAAGAGAGAGAGAGAGAAGAGAAGGGGTGAACAAGGAAGAGAGAGAGGCAGAGAGAGAGAGAGAGAGAGAGAGAGAGCGCAAGAGAAAAATGTAAACTGGTACTGAGTGAAATCCCCAGTCCTCAATTAACTCTTACAGAGTTCTTTTCTTTTTGTAGGTTTATTTGTGCATCTTCACAGTTGAAACGATGTTTCAAAAATAGGGACTCCCAAGTGTAACTACGCTTCTCCTGGGTTATGTTAACCCGATCGAAATCCTTCTGGAAGCATACCTCAACAGATCGCTAAGAATACGTGTGTGTGTGTTTGTGTGCATGCGTGCATTTTGCGACAGTTAAAGAGCCTGCAAACCTGTGACATTCTTCCTGCTCAGGGTTTGCCTGGTTTATAACATAATTACATGTATGTGCAGCCTCTGAGGAGTTTAGCAGATTAAGAGCTTTCAGAATAATTGTACAGAGAGCTGCTTGGATGAAATTATGCACTGAACATACTAATGAGGCCCTTCATTCTTCAGACTCAAGAAAAGCAAGTCATTTCCAGTCTACCTCCGTAATTACTGTATGCAAACAAAACGCTGAAGAGACATAACACAGAGAGAGAGAGAGAGAGAGAGAAGAGAGAGAGAGAGAGAGAGAGAGAAAGAGAAAGAGAGAGAGAGAGAGGGAACATATTTTGTTGATTCTTTCCCATGTCATTCTATTCTTTATATTCAGCCCTTCATAAACTTCCTGACGAAGGCCTAACGAAGGCCTAACGAAGGCCTAACGAAGCCACCCCATCACTGGGCTTACAGGCAGTCTGACTGGCACACTCATGCTCATAATTGTTTTGGCAATTGTTGCAGATTGATAGGAACTGAGTGTGTAAGCTCTCACACGAAGGGCTGACGACTCCACATCATAACAGTGGTGTTAATGATACACAGGTCATCATCCTGTGTGTGTGTCAGCCACAGAGAGGGATACACCTTCCTTCTGAGCCACTCAAATCCTCTGGTCCACATCCCAGAAGAAAGCTACAGTTGTCATCGTTCTGTGTGTCTGCATGAGCATAACTCAGACGCCATGAAATATTTTGCCGCACTCTTCTCTAACTCCTCGTAATATCTGAGCGCGGCCACACAATCATGCGCTGAGGAGACGCTAACACTGGCCCTCGCGTCCTGCACACTCCTCCCCAGTACTGCTGCTGGCTCCGGCTGACTCCTCCAGCGCATTACAGTCTAACGGCATTTCATTCCTGTGGCGCGTGAAGTGTTTGGTGACGACAGGCACAACACACCTCGACAGAGCCGCTAACGTCTGCCCGCTGGGGCACTGGTGCGTCTCACACCGGGTCTTCTTTGCAAGCAGACCTCCGAGCAAAGAGACGGACGTCTATCTATCTATCTATCTATCTATCTATCTATCTATCTATCTATCTATCTATCTATCTATCTATCTATCTATCTATCTATCTATCCATCTATCTATCGTTGATGCATTCAAAGCATCTTGGATTCGATCTTCACTGCATCTTTGTGTGTGAGTGTGTAGGTGAGTGTGTGTGGAGGTGTGTTTTCGTGAGGGTAACGTTTTTATGATCGGCGCAATAGATGAATGACAGATGAACAATATATTGGCCTCAAAAACAACAGTCCAATTAACATTCCTTATTGTTAGCAGTGTTAAATTACAAAAAAAAATGGAAGAAAAAGTATCAATCAAAATGCTTTGTGGCAACACAGTAGGGGATGTTTTCATTTTCTTAATTAGCCAATTGAACTATGACATTTTGAGCATATTGTGGAATGATGGGTTATCTGTAGAAAAGCGTGTGTGTGTGTGTGCATGTGTGTGTGTGTGTGTGTGTGTGTGTGTGTGTGTGTGTGTGTGTGTGTGTGTGTGTGTGTGTGTGTGTGTGTGTGTGTGTGTGTGTGTGTGTGTGTGTGTGTGTGTGTGTGTGTGTGTGTGTGTGCGTGTGTGTGTGCTTGGCCTAGAGCAGAATATTTATTGCACATCATGCCAGGTTTTGTGTGTATGAAAATGAGATAAACTGGTTCCTTCTGTCCTCTCCGTAATGAACTAAAGCCAATCTCATCACAACGCGCGCAAACTTGACATTTCGCCTCTGCGTGATTGTGAAAATGAGACAAATGTGTTTTTCTTATGTTTCTTTTTTCCAGCTAGTATTACAACGGGAGGTGATTAATTTGCTTCCATAATTATTTAGACATAATTTACATATAAATGTGTTTTGTGCAGAAAATAAATAAGACAAATGGCACCCTCGAGACCACAGTTTACAATTAAAACTTTACCGATTATATTCATGTAGAATTTACTTTTGACCCTATAAGCTCAAGGGGACCGAGACTGGAGTCGTTTGAGAAGATACCGGAAGGCGCCTATTCCTCATATCTAACCCGTCGGTATATATTCTGTGATGATACGCTGATACGTCATACATACTTGTAATGTGTAGCGCGTGGAGCAACCCGGGGTGGGGGGGGTTATTCTGCAGATGCGTCTGTGGCAGGAGAGGAAGCTTCCGTGCTACGTGACACGGGACTGTTGTGAACTTTGATGGCGCCCTATCCACACTTACCGTCTGTGGTCACTTTCATAACGCTTATTTTACACGGTGCGCTTGGGGCGTTTATTGTGAGCGTCTCCTCCACGTCAGTCACGACAGAGCTGTTAAAAATCTCTCTACAATTACGCTACCCTACGGAAGACCCGGTGGAAAAAATAAGAAAGCTCTTAGAGAAATGACAGATTTCCATTTTTATCCACTAATGGTACATGTTTAAAATAACTCATGCATTTTGTCAACTATAAGGAATCGCTTGTGATACTTTATTGGCTGCTATTGTAGGATAAATGTTACTGACAAATATACATCAGTAACTAATTAAAACTAATTTAAACTAATTTCCTTGTTTTCTCGCTACATTATTTTTTTAAAAATATAGAGTTGAAGGGAGAGTTTTGAGTATCAAACACATTTCCCAATGTTTGGCAGTGTGCGTTGTTGACCACTAGATGACGACATTGAAACCATTAAAACAACCATATTGCAAAAGTAAAAATGGAACCTACAGTACAGGCCCACGCGACCAAGCATGTGTGAATGTGTGTGTGTGTGTGTGTGTGTGTGTGTGTGTGTGTGTGTGTGTGTGTGTGTGACGCACGACTGCGGGAGAGTGACAGCCGGGCAGAGAGGGTGGGGAGGATGAAGACAGCCAGGCTCGAACGCCCTCATTTCTGCCCTATTAATAGCCCCCCCTGAAGCCTCCATGTTTATTAGTCATGTAGAAGACGGGCCGTGATGGACATGTCCGCTCATTATCAGTTAGTGTTGCTTCAGAAGAAGCCAATCCGGAACGGCTGGCGTGATCAGTCAGACACCGTTTTCCACGCGCTGCCCCTCTACATGAGCCCATGTGCTCCTGAAGGTCAAATCTTTGGGACCGTCAGTGTTGTTTACTGTAATAAATGTCATATTCCTCAGGGAGACACTATTGTGGATGTTTGGTGGAATGCAGTTTTGACACTGTACAACTAGGTTTCAGCGATTAATTAAACAAAATGAAATTACAACATGTGTTATTTAATGGGAAAGTATTTGAAAACATCTTTGAGAATCATACGTACAAAGAATCATACGTCTGACTGTTACAATAAAGCCTTTCTCCTCTTGGCCTCGTCCACAAGTTTGCCCGCGTATTTCCCAGCAGCTAAGGTTACTCCAAATCCGACTCACCTCAACGCTGCGCCGTGTGCGCGCCTATAAACTGATATTTCTGTCAGGGAACGACACAACGAGAGACCGCCGGTTCTCTGCTGAAGCGTGACTCCTCTCTTTTTTCCTTTTAATTAAACTTGAGAGAGTAAAAAAAACGCGTTGTATGAGTGGATTTTTGAATCTTTCACTCACTATCACGTTTCCGTTATTGCACAGTGTCTGCCTCTCCGGAATGTGCCGTACTTATGAAAATGCAATTATGCGATCAGTCAGAAACCATTAGTCCCACAGTGACGGGCCGTGAGGGGCTGCGCGCGATGAATAAGAGCTTGTGCAGGTACAGTGCGCGTGTCTTACCGACCTTCTCTTCCGTGGGAGACGCGACACGCATTAGAGGTGGCATTTTCTCAAAGTGAGCTCAGGTTTCCCCCCAACTACTTGCATGTGTATCCAGAGACGCACTCAGGCGCACACAAATAGAGAGAGAGAGAGAGAGAGAGAGAGAGACAGAGAGAGAGAGAGAAAGAGAGAAATTAAGAGACGAACACGCGCCCAAGAGTGCACTACGTCTATGTCCTTATAAAACTGTTTATATAAAGTTGTTCTAAGCAATTTTTGTTTCAAACACTGCACACACGCATCTGGCGTACACAAATATAAGCTCGTACGTTCCAAAATTTGGCAACTTTCTATGCACTGTCATATTCTAAACATATATATACAATAACACATCATCCTGACGCATAATCGTCTAGCTGAGTCACACACATGAACTATAAACACAGAACAAGAAAAACAAACCAGACGTGGAGGGGGCGGCTCAGGACAGGCCGGCTGCCATTCTAAACTTCAGTTTTTAGTTATTATACATTTAATAAATTAGTAAAGTTATTACACACACTCATCGTTTATTATCGCGCAAAATCACACAATGGCACTGAGAACTTTAACGTTGCTTTGTATTAGCGTATCTGATTGTGAGAATCAGAAGATGTGAAAGTGCAACAGTGAGTGTGAGACGTGTGAGGTCAATGAAAATGTCCGTGAGGGACACAGGATGCATGTAGCAAAACCCTGCGTCACCGTCTGATTATAACAGTCAGGCCTCTAATCTCAGTGGTGCGTCCAGTCTCACCACTGATACACTACAGAAACTGTCCACGAGGGGTCACTAAGACGTAAAATATCAGCCTCTACCTCATGTTCAACTTGGACTGCGGAGTACACACATATTTCTTTCTGACCTCACTACTGCACACGCAGTTAACAACGAAAAATATTTAAATAACAAAATATCAAATGATGAAATATAGATATTGCATATTTAAAGTACAGAAAATGAATTTTAGTGCGTTAGAAATAAATCATCAAAATATTTTAACTTAAAAAATCCAGATTTTATTGAAATAACACTTTATTAAGATAGCTACTCGTGTAAATCTTGAGTAAATCATATATTCATTCTGTGTTATCTTTAAAGGTTTTGGATTAAAACTAGCAATCAATTTGCTGAACAAAAGACCATAGAACGCCCGAAACAGCTGATTGGATAGGTCGAATAAAGTCTCCTTGAATCCTTGAAAGACTTCCGCCCCTTTAGACGCTCAGGTAAGGGGCCTGTATTGACTGATGTTGACCACAAGATGGCACTAGTAAATGCAGATATGACTATGAACGTTAGTGCTTTCCGTTAGACTTCATTGTTATCTTTAGTGCTGATCATTTTACAGCACATTATGCTAAGTTCTTTTTGAAAACGTTTTTTAACACGTGTGTATATGTACATGGAAAATATAGATAAGTCAAAATGTAAAAGGTTTGATTCTATAGCTTTTAAAAATCATTCGGTGTCCTCAAATGATTTCGACCCATTCTAGGTGCCCAGCTACGCATGCGTCACTTTGAGATTACGACATCCCATCCCAGGTTGACTGGCTCCGACACTGCCCTAGCCGTACTCATATGGCAGGCATATGGGCCTTGCGGTCATTCCCATCCAGGCCGGAGTGAGATATATCAAACCCGGATTCGTCCTGAACGATGGAATTCCGAATCAGGTTCCTTTTACCACCGGACGCAGATCTTGAGTCAGAGCAATCCGGCTTGGGCTGAACAATTCGATCCCCCGTTGATCGCTTCGCACTTTCACAAGTCACATTCGTTCCTGCGGTTTAAAAATGTGGGTCTCCAAGACCCGAGACACGCCAGGGCCTGCTACATGAAGCCCACCTTGAGTTCTTATCGCTACGCATTCCGCAGATCTATTCTTTCTTTGGCTTCTTTACGTGAATTCTTTTTTTTCAGACATCGAGTCACTGAGGTCATGGCTTGATATTTGCAGTTTGGGGATTTATTTTGGTTGAAAGTCTCAAAATCTGAGTGTGTCATATGAAAGAATTCCTGACAAGACTGTTAAAATAAACCTCTGTCAGCAGTGGAACGAATGCTTTAATCGTGTCTATTTCCAAAGTTCTATATTTAAATTGTTTCCTATATCCAGTCACATCCCAAAAGGTTCTCATGAAATGCAACTTGGCTACCTTTGTGTTGCCGTTCGAGTTCACCTGTTCCTACTCAGACACAGCGTGGCATAGAAAAATGCTTTATGAATTAACTAGATGCTAGCCACTTCAGCGTCTTGAACTGTAGCCCAGATAGTCTCGGAACCGGAGGCAAAGCAGCAGCAATCCCATGAGTTTGTATTTAGTGCGAAGAATTCGCTCTCCCTAGCCCAAAACAGGAGCCAGAACCTTCCGACCGCGTCAGCGCGTGTTGTAACAAGCCGCCCTCCAAAGCGTGTTTCATAATGGCCGGTCACCGCAGTCATACCAGTCTGCCGCAACTACGAGACGTCCCTGACACCTCGCCAGGGTACATGAGGAGACTTAATGACTTTCGGAGCTGCGGATCTATATAGGGGAGTGCGAACACGAGCGGGCGCTGGAGTTGGTGGCGATCAGCCGGAACCTCGCAGGCCTCCAGATCCTGGTGATTTCTGGGATTAGACTCAAGATGACGGTGAGGTCCCCGCACTCCGCGCAGTGAGGCAGTGCTTAGATCAGTTGAGTTTATCAGGTAAAGATAGTGTCAGAGTCGAGGCTGAAGTCTAACTACGTATCATGTCAGCGCTGGATTAAGGGAGACCCAAGATGTCTTGGGTGACTAAGCAGAGGTGTCTGCTTGGGAGACCCAAGATGTCTTGGGTGACTAAGCAGAGGTGTCTGGAAAGGGCCAGCAGTTTCGATTATGTCCTGCAGAGGGCGACAAAGGTGGAAGACAACTTTCTGAGACGCACTGGCCTTCAAATCCATATGAACTGCTTAAGTAGAAGTTGGATTCAGTTCCATGATTTTTTTCCAATTCTAGCATTGCACTTTACTTAAAAATATTGGTTTTGTTTGCAGTTTTGGTTGCATTAACTGTACAAAGAGGATTGTGTGTGTGTGTGTGTGTGTGTGTGTGTGCATCTGTCCTGGAGTTCCAGAGCCCCTTTTCCAGAATGAATATCCAGATGATTTCCCAGAAGCCCTGGCGTGACGTAGGCAAGACATGGCGATGAAGAGGAGATGCTGACTAACAGGGTCTCCCTCTGCCAGCCCAGCTAGGTTATCACACCATGAAGGCATGCAGCCCCCACAATCCCCCTCTCCACATGTGCTTTCCTGAATCACACATTCCCACTTCAGGCTCGCAGGACTTTGGCCTGGAAAGACAGCGTTTCCGTATTTGTAGACCAAACGGCTTCTCGGAGTCTCCGTCCTGCACCTTGTCCACAGATATCTAATATGTTTTAAAGGCTTGTTTCTTGCTGCTGGATCAAGTAGGTCTGACGCTTTGGTGAGACTTTCACTGGCGACTGTAAGGAAAACTTACTTGTTTGATCTAGCATTTGGTAATTAATGTGCCCCTTTAGATAAGGTAACAGATCCAGGGGTTCATGGGCAAAGGGTTTTTATGGCAAACTGGGGCGCTGGTGCTGTCATCCTATCACTGCACGTCGGTCACTCAAGTTTGTCGACGGTGTAGTGGATGGATGCCAGTGTCTCAGGATGCTCCCAAGTCTGTGTTACCTTCTGGTTCTGCCCTTTAGCTAGGCTGTAATAATTTAATTGCCGGAGTCGCTGCCACACTCCAGAAATGTTTACATTTACTTTGTCTAACATATTCCATATAGAACTAATTGTCCCTCTTCTTCCCAATGGCTGCCCGAGAAATACCGGGACAAGGAAAGATGAGCCTTTCCCGTTACAACACCCCATACAAGCATCTAGGAGATGGTCTGGCTTGCCAGTGGATGTGCCGATGCCGTGGTTGGATGTGCCATTATCGCAAGAGGACGTGCTGATGCCAACTCCCACCTGAACATCTACTCTGAAGGGACTGTGACTACTCGGCCTGGAAGTAGAATCATAACTACAGGATTATATCTGGACTATAACTGTGGACTATAACTGTGAATGTGGACATTGCTAGCGGGCCACCCAATGGAGGATGGGTTCCCTTTTGAGTCTTGGTCCTCCCAAGGTTTCTTCCTAAATTCCTGCCATCTTAGGGAGTTTTTCCTTGCCACTGTCGCCTTTGGCTTGCTCATTAGGGATCTGGACCCACGCAATTTGTAAAGCCGCTTTGTGACAACATGTGTTGTAAAAAGCGCTATATAAATAAAATTGAATTGAATTGAAAAATATCAGGCCATTAATTACCCATAATGCTGTAAAACAAGCTGAATGAAAAAACAAGATTCTGGGACACATGAGTAGTCTTGCTTCAGATCAGTGTTCGGACTCTGGGCTCTGCTTATTCTGTCTGCTGCTCAGTATGATCAGGTCATGCAGAGGGATTTCTCTACAGAGGGATTTCTCTGCCTCTGCAACTACAGATCCCATTCAGAGTGCTCTCAAGCCTTTCACACACACACACACACACACACACACACACTGTACCTGTAGACACACCCTTGCACACACACATTTCACACAATGTACTGCCCAGAGGCTTTCAAAACATCTCTGCTGTCCTCTTTCACCAAGATATACACACCTACACCTGTGCATACACACACACACACACACACACACACATTTCTATGATGCACTGAGGAACATGAGTTGATTCATTTGGACTGATATGAGTTGAATAATTAGGACTGACAGTTGGCAGGCAACAGGGCTCCACGTGCAGCACAATGGTAGTGCCTCCCCCCCTCGGACTGAGCTGCACTGAGAGCAGAATACCGCTGTGGGCTGAGGATGGGCTCCACCCGAGCTCCACCCAAACTCCATCCGAGCTCCACTCAGTGTCCCTTCAGTCTTCGCTCAGGTTCCACTCGGACCGTGTGGGGTTGAAGGTGGTGTTCCCAGCGTCTGGACCTGCTGTCAGAACCATAGCGTGCGTCCCTAACACTGACAGGAAACACTCCTCACTAGGGGAGATAAGATTGGGGGAAGATAAGATTACCCACAACCCCGGGGTGTGATTGGCCTGCAGCATAAGGACATCACACGGATGTTTCCATGAGCTGGTTGTCTTTGCAGAAGAAGGGGCTTCCAGCCAGCTGACACCAAAGTAATGGCTTCAAGCCTGAGGTAATAAACACGTAATAAACCCACCCACCCCCATGACATCACTGTTAGACCTCATTTGTTTGTGTGTGTGTAAAACTGAAGGTCCTAAATGAAGAGTTCTACTTCAGTTAAAGTGACCTGTCAATTCTGGTAGAGATGTGTGTGCGTGTGTGTGTGTAGTCTGCACATAATCTCCATATTACTAAGGGAAGCCAGTCGAGTGGTCGTTAGACTCACACGCATCGTGTTCGTTATTCACTTAAATGAACAGTCATGCAGAGTATGACAGTGTCTCGCGTCTCTGGTGACGTTTGACTCTTGGTCTGTTTCTCTAGGGTTCCTCAGGCAACAGAAGCCAGTTGTATTACAAGCTACCTGCTCATATACTGTACCTGCTTTATGCTGGCACCATGTCACCACTGGACCCTGCTCAAAATAATACTCTAATATTGGAGTACTTCATGTTCACATGCAGGTATGTAGCTTTGTGTGTGTGTGTGTGTGTGTGTATGAGTCCATGCATGTGTGTGTGTGCGTTTGCATGTGTGCATGTGTGTGTTTGTGTGTGTGCCTGTGTGTATGTGTGCCTGTGTGTGTGTGTGGGTGTTTGCGTCCGAGTGTGTGTGTGCGTGTGTGTGTGCATGCATACATTAGACCTAAGCAATCACCTTTGTGTGCAGCTGGAAAAAAGGCTTAATCACCATGACCATATTCTAGCTTCCTCAAATGACACTTCCTCTGGATGTATCAGGAATGAACACTCATGAATCAAACCTCTGCACATCTATATATACGGTGTGAATCACTCTGGAGGTTTAATGAGAGTCTGGGGCGTCAGTGCTTTTTGGGGAACAGGTCCATAAGTAACACCACTCTGCTGAACACACGTCTGGTGCTCAGCACACATTAGCAACCTGCGGCTATTTGATTAGCATCTCCCATCTAATTGAAATGAACTACAGTTTAAGGCCAGAAAACAAATGAATATAATGGTTTGATGAACTCTGCTGTCATTAATGGAAGCCCACCAACAGTGCTGTACACGTTCTGGTGGAAGCACGTGGGAAACGTCAACGCGGTTCTCCCACCTTCCCGTGCTACGCCCACTCTCCACCCGCGCTACGCCCGTGCCCTGGGTGTAGCACAGGCGTAGGCCCTGCCTGGACTTGCTCAGCTCAGGGGTTGCTCGGCCGTGCCGCTGTGCGTACACACAAAGCATCAGATGCAGCATCAGACGCAGAGTCAACTGCATAAGCACGTCTGGGTCTACGCAAGTGACTACAGGCTGTCTTTCCAGACATGGATTAAGAGTGTGAGCACGTTGAAACATGGCACAGGTACTGGTTCTAATAAAGTCTGGTTATGGCAGTTCAGATGTTTTGCACACACTATCCCTATGATCAACCTTCAGATGTCAAACACACTACCCCCCCCCACACCCCCTATTTTAATAAGAAATGTAGAAATATCTTAACATTTCTAAATGGTTTCAGTATTAGAAGGAGGGGTCACCAATCAGTGGAAGCAGTCTCCAGCGCTATTGCGGAGACTCACCGCTGGTTCTAAACGCCCTAAATATGAGCACAGGTCGAAGTTCTGCCTGTTTGAACAAACCTATCGGAGCCGGTAATTAACGGAGTAGCACTGGGTGTGTCTGAGCTGCCAAATCAGGTGTGTTGGATATTGGAATCGTGCCCTCCAGGACCGGAGTTGTGTGCAGGATAGCATGCACTGCCAACAAGGCGGGTGAACGTGGCCCATTTTTAGAAACCTGATTAAAAGAGAGAAAAAAACTCGCGCAACGCAACATAACATTCCACTGGAGATGTCTCTGTTTCCACTGGCACGGGATCGGTTGCTGAAAGGTGTGGGCTGGTGTACGGGGTGTGGCACAGGCCTTTACCTGCAGCTCACCTGATGGTGCTAGCAACACCAAGATCATGGATTCAACAAACGCTCTCACACTGATGTAAGACACTCCAGGATCATCCGCTGAACATTTAACATGTGAATGAATGCTGTGACAAAGAGGAGTGTGTGTGTGTGTGTGTGTGTGTGGGAGTGTGAGTGACTCTGTTCCACTGCGCTGGACCAATCTAAAGGCCCATTAAAGACACAGCAGCCAGCAATGGGCCAACGTTGAAGCAGAGGTGGCTGTACGATTCGGCTTAAATCGTCACGGTTGCCTTTGATGTGACAGTCGGACCCCAAGACAATGCAACAGTCCTGAACGAAAGAGACGCTTCGTGCTGAGAGTTTTATTTAACGAAACGAAAACGAAATGGCTTTGATTCACAGTGGTTTGATCTAGAGAGCTTTATGGGTCTTGACGACACAACGTGGAACACGGTGGTACTGAGAGCGTCGCGGATCTCACAGGTGTCTGAGCACAGATCTCACACAAGCATGCTGTCTCAGTGACCAATCAGTGGTGTGGAAAAGGTACGCGGGACGGGCAATGTGATTGGCTGGTGAAGACGTGATGACTAAAGTCGTCTATCTAAGGATAAAGGGCATCTGTCTAATTGGGAAGTTGCAGTAAAGAGGGCATGTTATCTGAGGTGTTTCACTGTTGCCTTGGTGACATTTGAGCCAATGTTAATGGCAACTCTAACCCCACATGCTCTGAGAATATGATTTGAATACTTTAGCAGTCATTAAACTGCTCTATGCACAATAGCTTTTAAAAATAAGCTTAATAATTCATCGCATCAAACATTGCATAGCTTTTAAGCCAGACTTAATATGAGGGCCATACCATCATAAATTATATATATATTTTCACATTTATTTATGTTACATCACTTCCACCTGCTCTGGCCAGAGTAGCATTTGTGTGTGTGTGTGGGCATGTACGTGTGAATGTGTGTGTGTGTGTGTGTGGACGTGTGTGTGTGGAGATGTGTGTGGACATGTGCGTGTGAACATGTGTGGACGTGCGTGTGAACATGTGTGAACATGTGTGCGTGTGTGGACATGTGCGTGTGAACATGCGTGAACATGTGTGCGTGTGTGAATGTGTGTGTGTGTGTGTGTGCAGCATCTTAATGAGGGCCTGTGCTCATCTTCACTCCTGCAACCGTAGCGCCCCACAGTTCTCCAGCTCCCACCCGGCCTGCGTCACTGGCGGATGGAGAACACTTAGTAGGGAAGTTCTGGAAGTTTCTAAACATACCGCAGCGTCCAGACGTGCTGTAGATAGCTCAGGGCAGTTCTCCTTCACCGGGGCGAGGCTGACGGAGGGGGCGGGGCCAAGACAGGGAAGATAGGGAAGTGTGAATGAGTGGGTGACACAGTCACCTCCAAGGGCTCACACACACACACACACACACACACGTGCTGGGTGCTCTTCAACAGCAGCAGCTGTGCGTGGTGTGCAGAAGTGATTCTAAAGGGGGTTTCCTGACTCTATATGGCAACCAATATAGGCCCATTCACATAGTCCGGTTCTCAAGGATCAGAAAGGCAAAGTTTTGCGGCGGAGGGGTGGAGATGAGCTGCGGTCCCGCACTAGGTCCCTGCAGGCGTTGTGTAACGCCACGGGACTGAAGAAAACACCACCGCCTTCCCGAAGGACCTGGCGGCCATGTGTGTACGCACCAGAACGCCGCGATCGTTTTGCGCTCGTAAATCAGGGCGAGGATGACTCAAGCCACTATTCTCCACACACACGGCCTGCGGTTGCTGCGTGTGTGTGTGTGTGTGTCTGAGGACATTGAGACAGATGTGGCTTGGCCCTGAATTGTGTCCTCAGCAGGAAATTTGTCATTATCTTGAAATACAGCAAACTTCCATCATAATGCTACTGTGTGTTCTCGGGAGTTTATTTAAACGCGTTAGACGCATAACAACAGCATCGCATTTCGCATGAAAACTCTATTAGGTTCATGATGAATGTTCCAGCTAGCGTGTGGCACATGCGTTGTTTCGTCGACGGAGGTTCAAGGCGCCTCAATTTGCGACTCGTGTGTTTGAGTTCGTTCTCCCCAGCCTCTCCTGTCCAATCAGAAGGCCTCGCCAGAGGCGAAAGGGACTGCTGGAGGTCTAGGTGCGGCCTTCTCCTCTCCCACAGCGTGGTGGAGAGAGCAGCTCGTGACCGAGGGACTCTGGGTCTGGACTTACCCAGCAGGCTTTGCTACTGCAGCTGTTGAGATGTGCACAGTCAGCGTGTGGCTAATTAGACCTTCTGTTCCGCCGCTGCCCGTCTGTGCGCCACAAAGACGTCTTAATTGTTTCCCTGCGCTGATTAGCAGGTCCGCCGCTCCGGATCTCCTGTGTTCAGATGCAGCACTGCCGCGTTGTTCAGGCGGCTGGTGTGTGGTCCAGGTGCGGGTTCTGAGGAACCGGCAGGGTGAAAGATTCGGCAGCTGGCGATGCAGCGACACTGATTAGCGAGCAAGCAACCCTCGCTGGGGCATCCGGTGTCCAGTCTGTGTCCAGCCTGTGTCCAGGCTGTGTCCAGGCTGTGTCCAGTCTGTGTCCAGGCTGTGTCCACACTGTGTCCAGGCTGTGTCCAGTCTGTGTCCAGTCTGTGTCCACACTGTGTCCAGGCTGTGTCCAGTCTGTGTCCAGGCTGTGTCCAGTCTGTGTCCAGTCTGTGTCCAGGCTGTGTCCAGTCTGTGTCCAGGCTGTGTCCAGTCTGTGTCCACACTGTGTCCAGACTGTGTCCAGTCTGTGTCCAGGCTGTGTATTTCGTGGCAAGTGCGCTTGTGAAGGTGGTGCTTGTCTGCAGGCAGCGTATAGTATTCAGGCGATATGGGACGATACGGGAGGGACTGACAGTCTGCAGAGGTAAAGTCACGTTGATCAGTAAGCAACCTGTAGGTGGTCTAAGGAATGCTGCAAGCATCTCCCCGGCCTACGCAACCATCTTTTGTGAGATGTTTATACATGCAGTATGCGATTTAATGGTTTGTTTTGGCTATGGCTCAGAGGTCTTTTCGAGGTGCTGTCGTGCCACTTGGTGGACAGCAAAGGGTTAAAAATACCAGACTGGAGCGTTCAAAAGGTCAGAAGCAAATTTTACATGACCAGTCTCATTCACAGCAGGCAAATAGGCTGGTGGAGCTCACCTCTCCCCACTGCACAGATGTGGGCTGAGAGAGAGAGAGAGAGAGAGAGAGAGAGAGAGAGACAGTGCCATTCCACATTTCCACATCTACTTCCCTCTAGATGGCTGTGTGTATATCTTTTCACGATTCTTCTCTCTCTTAGAACTCTGTGCAGTTTTCAGGAACCGTCGGAGTGTAACTCCACGTCTGCTCAGAGCCCGCCGCGCTGTCAGTCAGCCCGACACTAGACACGCCCCCGCTGGACCGAATGGAGAACATTCTGCAGGCCGGGTTCGAGACGGAAGCGCTGGTCTGGGATCAGTATGTGGTACTGCGTGTGCTGGACCAGAACACAGCTTCTTTGTGAATGTGAGTCGGGTTTTTCAAAGCTGGACTAAGCTGGTCTCGCACCAGGGCTCAGTGCACACGGCAGGGAAGGAGGAGCCTCGTTGGAGCAGGGTGGAGAAAGGGTGGAGAGCAGGGTGGAGAAAGGATTTCCCATCCTTCGGGCCCTGTTACTTTTTTGGAATGTCTAAGGCGGCCCAAGTTTCCTTAGCTACGTTCTTGAGTCTGCGCAAACGTTGCCGCTGCCGCTGGTTCTGAATCCTGGCAGGGTTCTGAATCCTGGCAGGGTTCTGAATCCTGACAGGGATCTGAATCATGACAGGGTTCCCTCTGACTGTACTATACCTGCACCAGCACCATGTAATTATTTTACACTCTGGTTCAAGGTTATTAAAAATTTACCTGTTATCCTTAATCTTAACTCGTAATGTTTCCCTTTGCCATTATCAAGGTCACTGGTTATATGTAAATAACATTTATATAGTACTAGCCTTGTACCTAGTTCAAGCCCTGTGCCTAGTTTTCAAAAAAATTATGTTTAGCTGGGTTCGAGGCCTTTCTATTCTTTAGTAAGTGTTGTTACATGCCTAAAGCAGAAATCCTAGTGCTTTTCAGTGTAATGTTGGATATATAGGCGCAAATCTCAAATAAAAAGAACGAAAAAGACAAAACGCATTGTTTAAGTGGACGAAGGAGCCAAGACTCGAATCGTGCCAATTTTCTACACAATCCGCGGAGATGGAATCCCTCCACGGTGAAATTCCGCCTGCACGCCGGTGAGGGGATGGCGAGGAGCACGTCATTCCACGAGAGGGCGGCGCGCCTGACTAGGAGGTGTTTTCCAGGTTTAAAAGCCCGAAGCCTGCCGCTCCGTCAAGCGGTGCGTCATTTATGCCGGGAGAAACTGAAATCGCAATGAGAAAATACGGAGCAGAAACGGCATAACGCAGTGCATATATTTTCGTTCGGACAGGTTACTAAAGTGCTTCAGACCAAACTCACGCCAAGTCACTAAACAGGCACGCGAGTGAGCGTGATGCATCTGATGGAGACGGTTACCCGGTAACTTAACGTCGCGTTCGAAATCGATCACGTAATCCGCATCTGCGTTCACTTTAGCTAATTAGGCTACAGTTTTTTTTTTTGCGTAATTGATTTACCTGTATTGGAAATTTAATCCTCTTCGGCATTTGAGAATTTGATCTGTCACAAGTTGAATGCCCGCGACTGGCTGTGCGCGATTTGATTCAAAAGCCAACTTCAAACAGCCGTTTGAACCCTGTTTGGGGAAACTGAGAGGAACTGTGTTTCGCTCCTATCCTGAAGCCAGTATGAAGTCTGCAGATGAAGGTAAGCGTGCGCCGGTTCTCACGTCTTAACCCATAACTTGCCTTATTTATTTCAACATGTTCGCGTGCTTTCATTTTGTATTTTTCAAGGTTCAAAGTTTTAAAACATCATGAAGTCGAAAGGAATAAAAAGACGAATAACATTGCTTATTAGAGAAGAATAGAATTGAATATAACACTAGTGTTGACATAGTCGCCCTTGGTGTTGACTGCGATTGAAGAGAGATGTTACCATGCTGAAGTGATTCTCTCTGTCAGTCGGGGAAATCTGAAATCTGTTCTCCGTGTGACCACAAGCAATTATTTAGTTATATTTTGTTTACAACATTGTTGCATAGCTGCTATTGCCACAAACAGACCACAGTAACTGCCTTAGTGTTCTGCAGTATTTCTGCATCGTCGCCTTCATGTTCTCATCCTGGTTGGAATTAGGAAAACATACTAGTTGTCACATCATTTGTTAGTTACGGGATTAAAAAAAAACTTCGTGCGCAGTAATCTGTCCTTGCACGCAGGATTTATAGTGAATTTGTCCTAGATCCCACATCAACAAAGCAAAACTGTCTCACGCGCTTAATCCGGTAGCTAGTGGGGCCCAGAGCTGATGTCATAGACGATCTGTGGATTTGGGTTTACTTCTGTCTCTGTGTAGTTTAGAGGACTGTATTTCTGTGGTGAGCAGACCATTACTATGCGTTTCAGCCCATGACTTTTAAACCTCATAATTGATAGCAGACTCACGGGTGTTGGGGCTGGTTTATGTATGCGTGTGTGGCGCGCGTGTGTCGCCTTGCAGCTCCAAACTGCTGACGGGTGCAGTTTTTGTACCCTTCTTCCCTGCTACGTTTTTTTTTTCATCCAAACCCCTGTCTCTCCCTCTATGGTGCCTTCTACCCACAGTTCACTAAGACGTACGATAAACAGTATTATCCGTCTCAACTCAGGCCAGCCTATATACTTGCGGGTGAGTAAAAAAAACCCACTGTCCTTCTGTAAACTAACGCACGTGGACCGGGTCCCCCCTTTGCATACAGCGGTAAGGGTTACTTATTATTTTACCATTTTTGCCACGCGCTTGCACGTGTGGTGGCTGCATTCGCAACGGCCAAAAGCTCACGTCCCCTTCCAGCGTCCCCACTAGCTCGGCTCCAGTGAGCCTGAAAATGCAAAGGATTCGGGCAGGTTGAGAGAAAGCCCCCGCGAGCTTTACACGGCGATGGGTCGAGCTAACCGCTGCACCTGGGAGGCAGCGAGCGGGCGCGAGAACTGTGGAGTGTGCACTGAAGTTTCGAAAGGAACCCAGCGAGGGGCGGATCTGGCGTTCAGAAAACCTTCAGAACGAAGTGTGTGTTTTTTTTTTACGTGAGTGAGGAAGAGAAAGATAAGAGGTCTGGTGAGACTGAACAGGATGTCGGCGCCTCTGTTCATCTCCGAGAGCAGCGAATAGACAATAGTATTTACACACAGTCCCAGGCAAAGCTGACTCCCTCAGCCGAAGATGGGATCTGGTCACAAAGAACCAGAGTTTGATTTCAACTTTCTGTTTGAATACAGCAGCCGAGGGGGAGAGATGGAGACAGAGAGAGGTGTGTTGGCAGGTGGCGTGCGCGTGAGGACTCTGTTGCTGATCGATGTTCCTAATTTCAGGTTCAGTAGCCTAGTTCAGTAAGACAGTAAACGGTGAATAATTTCAATTAGTTGTTAGATTACAGAAATTGAGAATGTCACTCTTGAGTTTTTTTCTTAGCATATACATCAGCATTTATGGAAGCTTGTTTGTTGCTATCGCAGCTCGAAAACACACTGGCGCAGATTTTGCTTTTCTTATGCTATTTGGATCACAAATTACTGCATTTGTTTAGTTCCCAATGCATTCGCAATGGTGGGAGAACCGAACTATCTACGTATTCTACATTTTAGAACAGTTGTTCTCCATTATAGTTTGGTTTATTTTACTTTTATTCCATAGTATTTATGCTATAACAACAACCGTAAAAATAATAACAGCAATAATATAAAATAATAATAATAGTAATAATAATGATGATGATGATGGTGATAATAATAATAATGTAATATTTATATATGAAAATAAGAACAGCTATTTTCGTTATTTCGCCTTGAAGTGCAAAATTCTTATTTTTCATTTCAGTTATGATATAGTTTTGCTACTTTAAGTTCAAAATCAGAAAAATCTTTTAAACCACAAAACCTATAAAAGAACTTCAGGTTTCTATCTCAAACGTAAATGCATCTGGAAATACTCTGTCATGCGCTAACTTTAGCTGGTCTGCCCACGCGCTCTAGGGTGTGTGACAGGTTCATCATTTCACGTGGTGTCCTGTTTGCGCTCTGCTGCGGTTCACAGATACAGAACGATGAAGGGGACTGCCACAAAAAAACAAGAGAAAAGAAAAAAAGCATCTCATAGTTGTTGCAGCGGTGTTCTCTCTAGAAATGAAAACATGTGAATCCACTTCAATCAGTGTAATAGGGGTTTAATCTAATATCTCATATGCATAGTGTAAATGTTATGTATTATTTAAATGTTTTTACAAAGTCAGACTTTTAAAAGAAATATGTTTAAGGTTCATCTTAATGAATCGATAGTAATGGATTTACTAGTCCTGACCTAAACCTGAACCTGAGTGGAGGATTAACAGCAAAAGCGTCACTGACATCTCTGCTTTTGTTTCGGCAGAGGTCTTTAGCTTCGTGCCCAACGTGAGTCTTTCCAGCCTGACCCTGGGGATGGGGAACCCCTGCCTGGCGTCGCAGTACCACAGCCTGCAGACCAGCCCCGTCATCACCTCCTGCCATCAGGCCAGTTACGGTCTGCACGAGGACGCCGTGGCATCCGGTTACTATCTCCCTCCCGTGCTCCGGCCCAACGGAGCGCCTCCTCTGGAGAGCCCCCGCATCGAGATCACCACCTACACCCAGATCCCGGAGGTGGTGGTGGAGGAGGAGAGCAGTGGCATGGACCCCCTGGCCAAGCGCGTGAACATCGTGACGCTGACGCTTCCCTGCGCCGACGGCTACCGTGACCCCACCTGCCTCAGCCCGGCGAGCAGCTTGTCCTCGCGCAGCTGCAACTCCGAGGCGTCGTACGAGTCCGGCTTCTACAACTACGACAACTCGCCCCAGACCTCTCCCTGGCAGTCGCCCTGCGTCTCCCCTAAAGGCTCCACCCCCCTGCTCTCCTGCTCCCACGCCCCTGTCTCAGGCTCCTCCCCCAACCACTCCCCCTCCACCTCCCCGCACGCCAGCGTGGCCAACGAGGACGGCTGGGCGAGGCTCCCGCGTAACTCCCGCCCCGACTCACCAGCCTGCGTGGCCGGCAGCAACGGCAAGCGCAAGTACGCCCTCAACGGCGCCTCCTACAGGCAGCCGGCATACTCGCCCAACCACTCGCCGGGCGCCTCCCCCCAGGGGTCTCCCAGACTGAGCGGCGCCGATGACACCTGGCTGGCCACCACCAACCAGTACACCAACTCTGCCATCGTGGCCGCCATCAACGCCCTGAGCACGGACGGCCTGGCAGACCTCGGCGACGGCGTTCCCCTCAAGGCCCGCAAGACCAACCCGGACCACGGGCCCGCCGCCAACATGAAGGTGGAGCCGGACGCGGAGGACATGGGCCCCGGCTCGGACCTCCACCAGGACGACTACGCCGGCGGCCGCCTACCCTTCAAGAAGGAGCGTTACTGCGGCGGCTTCCTGGACGTGCCCTCCCACCTCTGCTCCTGGCCCAAACCCAAGCCCTACATCAGGTACGCACCTGCACGACGCCGGAGGCTGTAAGTGGGCGGGCGTAAAAACCCATTCTGAGGCAGTTTTTTCAGCGTCTGAGGCATTTGTGAGGGTTTTTTTTTAATAGGTTTTTTGTATTCAAGCACATGGTGAAGTTTAGAGGGATAATTTGGTCATAAAAGGACGGCCATATCTCTGATTTATGGCTGTTTACGTCCAGATTACAAAGTCTGTTTACATCCAGATTACAAAGTCTGTTTACATCCAGATTAAGTCTTTCTGTGAAGTCTCCAAAAATAAAATAAAACTCATAAACTGAAGTGCAGCAATTTTTTGTCAGTGATTGCTGTCAAATACGATCCTAAAATAAAACTTTTATTTACAATAAGTGTAAATTTAGTTTTATCTATAAAGACCACAGTAGTGGCAAGTAGCCTTGCTGAATGTGTGCGAGAGCCTTTCTTTGAAGCTCAAAAGCATTTCATAGATTATTTTTTGAAGGGTGGTGTATCTGTGTGTGTGTGTATGTACGTGCATGTGTCCGTTCCAGTTGCCATAGCAACACACACCCAAACATACTCCTAATTCTTTTATTATTTTGTTTTGAATCTCGTTTTTTAACAAGTCTCTGGGTCCTCCTGTGATCACTGTATGTGTGTGTGTGTGTGTGTGTGTGTGAGATGGGGAGTGCTCTAAGCGGGCTTTTCCTCTTCTGGCATACTTTCCTGCCGGAAATCAAGTGTTTGATGGTGATAGTGGTGAGCAGGAAGTGATGATGTCAGCTGTGATGCGTCTGGCTGCAGCGAGACCCTTCGGTCCTGTCTGGGCAGGTCACAGCGAGATAAAAGTGTGGAGGGAAGTCGACGGGCTCGGGGTCAGCGAGCACACAGAATGTTCCGAGAGCCACAGGGTCTGGGGCTCGGGGGCGGGTGGGTATCCGGGAGCGGCGTCGCGGTGCCCCACCGAAGTGTGCTCGCGCTGGATCTACGCGCTGCTCTCGTGCGCGAGGCTCCTCTCCGAGTGCTCGCGCAGGACCACGGAGCCGCAGAGACCAAAGCGGAACAAACGGCTGTTGCTGTCGCTCTCTGCAGCCCCTCCAGAGCGAAACGCATTCGGGGATGGATTTTTATACTTTTAATAAAGTTCTGTAATGAAACATAAAATTTCATTGCGTAACTAAAATGCATCCAGTTGAGAGTCTGACTGGTCTGCGCGGACGCTCTGATGACGGCGTGAGCTGCTCCAACTGGAACACATGCCTCTTTCATTATTCTTCGGAGAAAACAAAAATCTAGCAATTAGCAGCCAGATTTTGGAAACAAAATATGTCTGCATATGACTACAGTTGATTAGATTAGAGGCAGCGATGAAATGGGCGACTCCAGAATCAGAGCACTGGCGGGGGGTGAAGTCTGGTTTTAGTCCTGAGATCAGAGCGTCCAAGGCTCCGGTGTGTTTGTATATCAGTGGGAGTGTGTGGGTGTGGCTGCGCATATTAAGTAACTGCTCCGTCTTCTGATTGGCAGCCCGTCCCTGCCAGCCCTCGACTGGCAGCTGCCGTCCTGTTCGGGCCCATACAGTCTCCAGATCGAGGTGCAACCAAAGTCGCACCACCGTGCCCACTATGAGACCGAGGGGAGCCGGGGAGCCGTGAAAGCTCTGTCAGGAGGACACCCGGTGGTGCAGGTACCCCACCCTCACACCTCCCTCACACCTCCCTCACACCCCACCCTCACACACCTTCCTCACACACCCCACCCTTACACACCCAACCCTCACACACCCCACAGGCTTGCTTGGGTTTGTGAATGTATAAGCACATTTGACCTGCTGAACCTTTATTTACATTCATTCACAGAACCTTTAGTTTTGTTGACATTCTGGCGTCTGTGGGGTTGTCAGATTTGTACACTGACTAAAAATACATTAGAAGATAAAAGGGGAAATTGGGTTTCAATTTAGACAGAGATATAATAATTAAAAATATTATATTCACAACATTTTGTATTACAAGGAAGACTGTATAATTCTTCCCCAAAATATTGATCATTCCCAATTGTAAAAGAGCAGTTTGACCAGGAGTGCCGTCAGAGTCCTTGGCCTGAAACCATGAACCGCTGTTTTATCACAAATGCCCACCAGCTTTTCCATTATTTATAAAAGGTCTTGACTTCGTCAAACAGGGTGGTTTGCGTTTTCTGACTTAAGCCCTCAGCGAGGGCAGGTGTGTGTTGGAGAGTGACAGAAAGAAAAAGAGTGTGAAAGAAAGAGAGCGTGTGTGTACGTTTTTCTGACTGACACGCCGTAGAGTGTGTGGATGTGTGTGGGTGTGTGTGTGTGTGTGTGTTATTAATGGCCCATGAAGGCAACATGTGGTGGGACTGAATTGCAGTGGCGCATACTGACGCAATTAAAGTGGCGTGAGAGAACCACGTCTGTCTGTTGTGTTTGGCAGTGTGTGGAGGACCCACATCACTCTCACCTGTTTTACGTAAAGAGCCCCCCCCCCCTGTGCCCCCCAACCACCTCTCTCTCTCCCTCTCTCTCTCTCTCTCTCTCCCCTCTCTCTCCCTCTCTCTCCCCTCTCTCTCCCCTCTCTCTCTCTCTCTCTCTCTCTCTCTCCCTCTCTCTCTCTCCTCTCTCTCTCCTCTCTCTCTCCCTCTCCCCCTGTGTGTTTACTCATTGCGGTTACAGTGCTATGTGTGTGCCTGTGTGATTGTGAGTGACGGGAGTGTGGCCATGAGATCAATAATGCAACCCTCTGGACCCACACACACTCTTCTGAACCCTCACACACACTCTGCTGGGCACACACACACACACATACACACTACACGGCTGCTGTCTCCTGGTGATGTCAGAAGTTTGGGAAGCTGCAACTGTTTTCCTGAACCCTTATTCTCTCTGCAGCAACACGGGCACTTTGGCCAGCGCAGCTGTTACTGGACGCCCTGTTTCCAAGCTAATTCATCACCTCGCAGGTGTTTCTTATAAGCCATTTCCTTCCCACCAAAACCATGTCTCAGTCCTGAAGGCAAGCTTGCTAACACATGGCTGTGAGGAAGGGGCTGGGACAGTGTGTGTGTGTGTGTGTGTGTGTGTTGGGGGGTTGCCAGGGTAACCCGCGGGGTCTGACCTGTCCGCTGCATCCCACACGGATTTGCTGGTGAGGTTGCAGATTGTGAGAGAAAAAAATGGACTGATTTACAATAACAACAACAACAACAACCTGCTCCCTGTTTCTTTTTAGCATGTTTAGTGTGTTTAGACTTCAGTGTCGGATTACCTGTAGACCTACCTGTAGCCCTACCTGTAGACCTACCTGTAGCCCTACCTGTAGACCTGTTCTTCTGACTTCTTCAAGTCCAAAGTAACCACGGCTCTTAGGAACTACCTCGCATGGTAGTCATATCTCATGACTGCTGTCTGGACCGCGGTGCTGGACCGGCCCAGAGGACAGGGGTGTGGCCACAGGACAGGGGTGTGGCTTTGGCACTGTCCCCCGTGAAGTAGCAGGTACATCTGGCTTCAGTGCTGAGTGACCTTATTATCAGCGTGGTTAGTGGTTTAATGCTGTAGCCATTTTACTCAGGCTGAAATGCGTGGCGCTTTTCATCATGAACCACGTTCTCCCCATACGGGCAGTAGCCCACTGTTTCTCTGCTATTTCTGGTTTAGTGATCCTACTTAATCTCTCTGATAGATAGATAGATAGATAGATAGATAGATAGATAGATAGATAGATAGATAGATAGATAGATAGATAGATAGATAGATAGATAGATAGATAGATAGATGGATAGATGGATAGATCGGATTGGACAAACTAGCACTGAGAGTAGATTGGAGCATCTCCTCCTTCTCTCTCTCTGCCTTTCTCTTTCTATCTGTCTCTCCTGTTTCTCTTTCCCACTCTCTTCCTCCTCCTCTTTTCTCTCTCTCTCTCTGCTGGAGCATCAGTAAGAGGCCTGTCCGCTGAGGTCTCGGAGCCCGGGAGGCAGGGACGGGGAGAGCCAGGCTGCGGGCGGGTGGATGGCAGCCATGGAGAAAGGTGACATGGGAGTAGTGGTGTGGGGAGTCATCAGGCAGACAGCTGGGGCTCGGCAGGGCCGCCCGGCCCCCGAGGACGCTGTGCTTTCTGCTGATTAAAGGACCCCGAGGCCTGGTAGCACCCCCAGGGGAGCAGCTCAGGCCGACGGGGGGGGGGGACTCCCCCAGTCCGCCACAACCACGGTGCTCGGTCCACGACTGGGGGGAGGGTCTCTCTCCTCTCCTGACATCGTTCCTGGAGAGGTGCTCGTCCTACGAAAGGTTTCCTGGGTCAGTCCGGGCACTGACAGCCTTCTCCAAAACATACAGTGCTGCTTCCCTCCCACGCACGGGCACACGCATGGACACTTCTGATACGGCAGTGGGAAGCTCTGTTCACAGATTTCTCAGACTTAATCTGTCACCGCTGTAATGGACTCATGTTTTCACGCAGGTCAGGTCCGACCAACCCCCCCAACACACACACACACCCCCCCCACACACACACACACCCCAGCCGCCTGAGCTTTTCTCCGCCACTACCCTGCTCATTAGTTGTCATCTCCTTTCTGCCGTACGGCCGTAATGAGTGGAGGTGTTTTTCTAACCCCCCTCCACGGTTGGTGCCAAATACACAGGCTCCTCTTTGTTTAGGAAACTTCCTTTCATGACATCATTTTCTCTCTGTGCGACACCCCCGGGGCTGGAGGGTGGGGGTGGGGTGTGTGTGTGTGTGTGGAAGGGGGAGGTTGGGAGGTAAAAGATGTCCCGCGTTAGCGGTCAGCCACCCGCCTTCCTTCTGTCTGGGCATCGCTGTAGTTTAGCTACAGCGATGTCCCGCGTTAGCGGTCAGCCACCCGCCTTCCTTCTGTCTGGGCATCGCTGTAGTTTAGCTACAGCTCCCCCTAATCGCCAGCGTCTGGTTTTTAGAGCTTCCATTTCATCGCGACTGCCTCGTAACGGAGCCGTCTCACCCCTTCGGATGCTTTTCCGCTTTACTAGCTCCTGCTGACCACACCATCGTTAGGGGGATACCCCCATCCCACAACCCCCCGCCACCCCAGTCACCCCCCGATCTGCGGAGAAAGGCCTGACGCCACACCACAGCTGTAGTCAACATCTGCACGCTGGTTTTCCGAAGGCATTCTGGCGGGAACGTCAAGGTCTACCTTCAGCTCAAAGACCCAACTGGGGCTTGGTGGGTTTTCCATTAGTTTGAAACCGATATGAAATGTATTTGCCCAAGCTGAATTACACAGAATGAGGCTGTTTTCTGATGGGCGTGGCCCCTGGACATGACCTGCTGTCTTTTACAACATCCTACAATGTGTGAGTTCGCTACCGTTCCATTAACTAGCACTGAACTGTACACAAGGAATATCAGACACCAATGACCATGGCTGGGGCCCTCTAGCAAACTGGTGATGCAGAAACCTTGATTTGCTCTTGACTGCTCTGATGTCCAAACCTAAGAGATTGTTCTCATCTGGTATAATGTTTTCCACGTTCTACACATCTGGTCACTTTTACCAGTCCAGGAAAACTCCTCATTTCAATAATAATTAATAGCTAATTTTTGCCAACTCACACAATATGCTAATGCACTCATGCTAACAGGTTTCCGCTAGCTTTTAAACTGTTAGCTGGGATAGCCGTCCATATACGGATAGTTTCTGCAGGACAGAACACTTATGTTACAAGCTTGGAATCCCAAGCAGGGGGTGAAAACATCTTTGTTTCATATTGATGTTGCCAGCATTAAAATGTCATCTGTGAAAGTGAAGAGGCTTGTGTATCGTATTGCAAATAATTAATGTCTTATTTTTACTTTGCAAAGATCTAATAAACACCCCGTGTCCAGATTCCCTTGCGTTGGAGGGTCTCCCCTTAATCAAGGCCTTGAGATCGGCAGACCACTAATTGTAGTCGTGGGGTGACTCGTGGAATGTTGCACAACAGGAGCATTTTCTTCGGTTTGAGGTGAACGTCACAGATTTATGAGGAGAGGCATCAGACGCGGCCTCTCGGACAGCGGACCGCCGGAATCCTGCACACATCAGTGTGTAGCCTTTGGCAAGGGGCCCCAGGTCCTAAGCAGTCATTTCAAAATCTGTAGCTTACAGAGGGCTCTGCGCTCCATGATCACCGATCAAGGACCCCAGGACCTCGAGTCATAACGTTTGCTGGGTTTCTCGTCTGGATTTCGAAGGGTCCTCGCTGGCCTCTGGATCCCTGACGAGGAGCAGAAAAGGATCCTGGGTAGGCGACGAAGCCAAACGCAATAACGTGATATGTGTGAGCACGGGATGAGGGAATGCTCTGCAGAAGTGGAGAGGTGTGAAGTGGAGAGGAGACTTGGACGAGTGTAGATTTAATTTGGTATGGAGAGACCTCGCGGGTGGCTGTCAGCACTACTGAGCAAATGTGATAATGGGGCTGAGGTCTGGTCCCCCCTCCCCCCTGAGGTCTGGTCCCCCCTCCCTGCCCCCTCCCTCACTGGCTCCCCCCCAAACACACACACACACACACACACACCCTGCGCCACGTGGACTAGACCAGTCATGACATTCCTACTCACCGCAATGAAGAGGAGAGAGAGAAATAAAGAAAAGAGGGAGAGAGAAAAGAGAGAGAATCAGAGGCCCGGGGTTGGCTCAAAGCCTGCACTATGTTCGAAATAGCCTACTACATACTACTGGCGTACTGATTGGGCCCCAAATCAGTATGCAGTATGTAGTAGGCTATTTCGGACAGAGTCCTGCTCTCAGTCTGATTTCCTTAAACAAATGTTCCTATTGCAAATCGTGGAGCTGCTCAACGCAGCAGGACTGATGTTTTTCCAAAGAGGACATTTCACTAATACGTACAAGCCCCTGCAGAAACTGTACTAGAGCTCCATCATACTGACATATTTCACGTCATCCCAACTATGATGAATAAAAACACATTTCCATGGTAATTCAGTTGCATTCTGAGGTAGCAGTCCGGCAGGGTCTGACCCTGTCACGGGCCAACGCAATACCACCCTGACTCTTACGTGAAGGAGGAGACGCCCGGAGTCTGTCAACACAAGTCACAGCTGTCTGCTCCCGTTACCTCGACGGGACGGGAACGATCGTTTAGGCTGCGTTCCCGTGTGTGTGGAGGGGGACCGACTGGGAGGTGGAGGTGGTGGTTCTGGTGGTGCTGGTGATGATGGGGGGATCGGGTACTTAGGGGAGCGCACATGTGGTAAACGAATCTAGCGAGATCGTCTCGAGGGGGACCGACCACGTTCCTTTAGTGTCGGGAAGGCCGGCGTCAACGTGAATTCCCTGACGTCATTAATCACTTCCTCTCGCGCATGAGGTCACTTTCGCTTTGAGCGAAATCTCCGACCGCTGACGGACCCGCAGACCCCCTGAACGAGGAGCCCCTGCTCCTGATATCTTTCCGGAAACCCTACAGCAGATGCGAGACCACTGATGTAATGCCTGGTTCCTCGAACAGAGGGGTCGAGAATGTCGAAAAAGCACAAAGGTCATGCAGCCTGGACCTGAGATGTATGACTGTATCACGGAGAAGCAGGACGGCCAGCCGTTTAAAAAGGTCTTTATCTGACTAAACCTCGTGATCACGTCTATTAAAGGCAAAAAACACTTTTTTTTTTGTCTACGGGTGCTTGGTAGCGCAACAGGGCCTGATGCTAATTAGCAGCAGTGACACAGTAAAATATAATAAACGGAGCAAGCGGTGGTGGTGAGGTCACCGCGGAGATGAAGTGCCCTCCAGGGAGGCCACGACTTCAAGAAGCCCCTGACCCCGGCGTGCCTCGCTGATGTGTAGCATATGTGACTAGCACTCTGGACAGCTGCGCGACTCTATAGAGAGCAAACGAACCGCGCGCGTTAGATCATTAGCCAACATTCGCTGGCGAGAGAAACCTGACGTTCGTACGCGGCGTTCTCAGGAGTTGGCACACATAAAAGTCGGTCCAGTAAACGAAATCTGAATAATGACTGCGTTCTAGCGTTCTCCCTGTAAACGTTTACTCATCTTGGCTAGCATGTCATGCTCGGTAGTCAGTGTGTTTTGAGAAACAGATCTTCCTTTCTCTCAAAAGCTGTGAGTCAAATTTAGCAGCTAAGTGTGGGCAAAGAGAATGCTAGCAGAGTGGCTTTATTCAGTCCGCTCCTGTCTGCCTGCTCCTGTCTGCCTGCTCCTGTCTGCCTGCTTGTGTCTGCCTGCTCCTGTCTGTCTGCTCCTGTCTGCCTGCTTAAACAGTAATGCTCATTTTCACCTTTTTTAGTTGTTTTTCACTGGAAACAGATTGCAGTGAACAGAAATTTCCAGTGACACCTCGAGCTCCCTTCACTGCCTGTCCTCCAACACCCCCTGCAACCCCCCCCCCCTCCCCCATCACCCCCAACTCCATCACCGTCACCTCCACCCCTATCCAATGCCCCAAAGGTAATTATGAAAGCATTAATCAGATTATGTCATAGGTTACATGAAGCCTGCGTTCTGGTAGATGACTTAGTCACTTAAATAAGCATGGCCCCAGTGATTTAGTTTGACAACCTTGCTGTTCACTGAATGAAACCTCACCGAGCAGAGACCTGAAATCACACTCGCTCACTAAGTGATGACAGTGAAAGTGTTTGGAAATACCAGATGTCTTTTATCTTGGCAGGTCTGTCTTATTTGCTTATTAAGGCAGTCTAAGATTTGGCTAGCAAATCCAGTTGGGTCCAGTCTTGGTCGCCCATCCCAGCAGTTGGGGAGCTTCTGGTCATGGTGTTATTTAAGCATCCTGAAGGTTTCTTCTTGCTGTTTTGGGGAGACGTCCCAGACGTCCCTGCAGACTGAGGGTCCTGGTGACACCAAATCCACCAATTTGGTCACTCCAAAACCACCGAGGAACTGGCTGTATACCAGGAAACCCGCCGCCGACCAATCTAGGAAAACGCGCCTGTCCGGCGTTTGATACTTTGTGATATCGTTTTATTTGTAATCGTTTTAATGCCATTCAGATACAGCGCCGTGTTTATGTATTTATGAGAATCACGAGAAGGCTGGATCTAAGTGTTCTCCACTCACTGCACCGTTGACTAATGGTTTCTATCTGTGTGCGTAAGCATCATTTGTTCTCCCTGCTCGTGTTGAAGTGGTTTTATTGGAGAGCAGAGGGGCTAAGTGCTAGCGGGCGAGACAGGAAGTGGTACCTGTTTGAAAGTGGAGGGGGTGGGCCTCTCCACACACTTCACCTTTCATCTCAGTGTGGCTTTGTCTCTGGAGCTGAAGCAGAGCACAGTGAGCCGTAATGCTAATCATAACGCTCTTCTTTTCATTTCGGAAAGTGCTCAGGGCATCAAGTTGGCGACTAGCGGCGCGTTAGCGCAGAGTTATGCTAACACTGGGTTCCCGTGCTCAGCAACACCGCCCAAATGAAAACTTTGCTCAGATGTTGCAGGCTTGTAAGGTGGAACAGAATGAGACATCTTTTCCCTTTCTGGTTTCATTTAATTCCCGGAGAGTAACGTTTTTAAGTCAATACGGGCTAGAGAAAAAGAGAAATGACTAACTCTTGTCCAATAAAGCATCATTTTGAATGGGCTGCCTATACCCTGGATAAACCTTTCAATTTTATAGCGCTTGTTCTGAGTTCATAAGATATTATTGTTTCTGAAAATACAGCATAATTACAGGACACCTAATACGTTTCATGTAATACTGTTAAAATCTCATTGGGTATCATGGAAAAACAACCTAGAATTTTACATTACTAAATTATTAGACTGAAACCTTGTGATAGTAGTAGTCACACAGAGCTGTTGAAAATGTTCTTAAAATAATTCACTCGTTAACTCTGCGCTTTCATCGCTGTCCAGTTAGTCAGTGTCTGCTGTGATCCTACATCTCCCTGGTCATCGTGGCCACTACGAAAGTTTTAACGAATGCTAAAGCAACGGGACCTTGCGTTCAGCTCTTGTCGTGCCATAGCAAAGAGGCAAGCAGATAGCAGAACGTCTCAAAGGTGGTTGATGATCAAAACCACCTTTAAGGATCTCCAACCCCAAACACTCTTAACAGGCAGAACAAACCGAGCCGAAGGTAAAAGCTACTCGTCTACGGCGCTAGTGACGACACAAACGCCACGCCCGTGCTTCCTGTTTCTGGACTAAAATGCCCTAAGCCCGATATGTTCATATGATCACAGTGGAAGGAGGCGGGGTTTCACGGGGGGCGGGAACTGACCTGGCTGCGTCCGTTTCGTCGACAGCTGTACGGGTACATGGACAGCGAGCCACTGACGCTGCAGCTGTTCATCGGCACGGCCGACGACCGCCTCCTGCGCCCGCATGCCTTCTACCAGGTGCACCGCATCACCGGCAAGACCGTGTCCACCGCCAGCCACGAGGCCATGCAGTCCAACACCAAGGTGCTGGAGATCCCTCTGCTCCCGGAGAACAACATGCGTGCCATGTGAGTGTGTCCCTGTGTGTGTGTGTGTGTGTGTGTGTGTGTGTCACCCACACAGTGCTTCTCAGTGGTTTGCTTTAAACACACCTCTGTCACCATTCTCATGCCTTTCCTTTAGAGATAACCATAGTGACGGCTAACTTCACAGATAAGAGTTCATCCCCCAAAGCGAGTCCCATGTTAAACAGGCCAGCAACATAAACAGAGCAGTATCACCCCATGGCCCCCTGACCACGGCTGCCTGGGTCCTGATAGCTGATGTATTCTATCTGGCCCGATATCCTCTGTCGCCATGGGACTCCCACGCAGACCTCATCCTTCCCCCCGTCTAGCCCGAGCCTGGATCATTCATAGGCACGCTTCGGCACATTTCCGACCCCCAGCTCCACCCACCAGGAGCTCCAGCATCCCCAGGGCCGGTGGAGCTCCTGGTCTGGGGCTTCCCTCCTCCGCATCTCTGCTGGCCATCTTCCCAGAACTCCATGGCAGGAGGAGAAAGGCGTCGGGCCCAGACTGGGTTACGTAACCTTCCTCACCCCCCCCAAACGTCACACACCCCACCACTTCGTCCAACCCCCCCCCCCCCCCTGTTATTTTTTTAGATTAAATGTGTTTTGTCCAAGAATGTTGGCCAGAAACTTGGTTTCCACCAAATCAGGACCCCTGGCCCAGCCGCTGTGCAGGTTGTTTGTTGAGCTGTTTTTCAACGCAGCTCAAGGAAAAGCAAACTTTGTTCCTTTCACTCAGTGTGCCTTACCAGAGAGGCGGGGGGGGGTATCTAATGGAGACGTTCTGTAGGCGAACCAGACTATTAATTTCGTTATCGGCCACTGCAGAAGCAGCCGGTCTACAGCGGGAGACGTTACACCAGGTCACCTGATCGACAACAGCTCAGGGGGCGGGAACCGCCGCTGAAATGGCACCAGTCTGTGATCGAGTCGCAGAGGTTCTGTCATGCCGGCGTCGGGGCAGGAAGGTGTGGGCAGACGGGTTTTTTCTGTCTTTAAAGACTGCGGAGGCTTCCTGATGTGGTCTTTCCATCCAACCACAGACGAGCAGCGGCCGATAAGACCAAAGCCAATCAGATCCCCCCCTACAAACATACACACATCCGTTCCCGCCCCCTCTGGTGGACACTCCCGGTCAGCTAGTTCTGGCTCCTCATGCCCAGCTCTCAGTTTTCCCTACTCGGACACACCTGTTTCAGGTCATGAGGAGCCGACCCATTACCCAACAAGCTGGAGCCGGGATCAGCAGGTGTGTCGGAGCAGACGTAGCTGAAAGGGGACACGGCTTTTCCGTCGAGGCCAGATTCACGTACCTCGGCAGGAGACGGACGTTGGGTAGCTTTGTCAGTGAGCGTGCACCAATAGAGAGCGTGTCCCTAATTGGTCCGTGTCCGTTAAGACAGATGAGGTCATTCCTTTCCTATCATTTCCTTGGCTTCTTAATTATGCTGCTCAGAGCGAGTATTAACAGCGGAAAGAGCAACGTGATTGCTAGGAGAGCAGACGCTTTTGGCCTGGTTTCACGGAAATGCCCGTCAGCCCACACAGATCATCTCGGAGTCTCTTTTACATGCCACTGGAGGAGCTTGAGTAGGACTTTTCCTTTGGTAAAGAGATACAATCTCGGAGTGCTTTCTTTAAAATATATGAACACTTGAAATCGGTTCAGTTCTACAAGCCATGCAACCATAAACCGTGGAACAGAGCCCTCATAATACGTTTCACTGAAATGAGAGTTGCCCGAAACTGACATCAGACACTACTTCTTGTGTGCTTCTATGTGTTCAAATGGTAGCTAACCAAAGTGAAGAAAAAATAGATTTGTATAAAACTTGACATTTACCAAGTTCCAGGAATTCAGCCCAAAAGCTCAGATGTAAAATAATTGTAATGCCAAGCCATATCCCGTGTGGATTCTCCACTTTTTTTTTTACCAACTAAGTTTTAATGTTATTTAATTTTTTATTTTTTATTAAAAAAGGCCAGTCTGAAAAGTGATGCCTTTTTCCATTTCGAAGTCCCATGAAGGAAAATCCCCAGAAAGATGGAGGGATAGAGGGAGATGTAGGAAACGCCAGACTCACCAGACCTTCCTTCTCTCTGAAATGTGGCATTAGTTAGCTGCCTATTGCCATGAAATCCTGAGTCAGCTGGAGGGAGCAACTCAGCTGGAGTTCAGCCAGGGCGGGGTCAGGAGCTGGAGGGGGCGGGGCCAGTGGGGTGGGCGTGTGTGGAGGCCAATCACAACAGGGACGCCAGGGAAGTAGTGAAGCTGGAACAGGGAATAAGGGTTGTAGTGGGACGGCGGCCGGGTCTGCGTCCCCCTTACGCAGCTGCGGTGAGGGGTTCACACACAGCCTGTGTTTCCAGCAGAACTACCAGCAGCCAGGCGCTGTTGCGTGTGTGATAGCAGTGAGGTGAGTGCTGATTGGCTGGTGCCCCTGCCCTGCTCCAGTCATGCTCAGTCTTGCTCAGCGTGTAGCAGCAGAGCGGCGGCACTAAATCCTTCGTTACGGGAGCCGCGTGGCGAGGCGAAATGGTCTCGGCGATCCCCTCGTTTACCCACAAACCCCTGTGCCTGCCGTTAATGAACAGAATCGACTGTGCCGGAATCCTGAAACTCCGCAACTCGGACATTGAGCTGAGGAAGGGCGAGACGGACATCGGCCGCAAGAACACGCGTGTCCGCATGGTGTTCCGTGTCCACATCAACCAGCCCAACGGCAGGACCGTGTCTCTGCAAGTCTCGTCCAACCCCATAGAGTGCTGTAAGTGCTCACACACAGAACACACACACACACACACAGAATCTCAGATATTCATGACTGTTCCCTTTAGTATGTAAGTCAGCTCACGTAGTGCTTTGCCTTTACAACATTGCTCATTATTTCACTCAGTGATGGTAGAACCCACTGCCCCCAACACACACACACACACACACACATGCTCATACACACACAGTTCAGATGGTAGTATGAGTCAGTATTTAGTTATTAACACAGGGAAGGTTATTTGCCATGTGGGTTCATCACCTTCAGCCTCTGTGTGCCCGGACACCTGGGTGGAACTGTCCAGTTAACGTGCTGACGTCATGACCCCAGAAGTGCGCAGGTAGGGGGTGTTGATCTCTAGCGTTAGCCGTGCTGATGTCACTCCCACCGTTCCTGCCAACCCCAGTCCGAACACCATGCGACCAGCTCGTCTCGCGTTTGAGCCCATCAGATGGACTTCATCTCTGCCTTTGTTGCTTATTAAAACATCTCACACGGCCAGGGCTCATTTGCCAAAATCCCAATAACAAGTCGATAAAGTGGATTCGATGGTTTGGTGCTGCACACACTCCCACTGTTTTTGGCTGCGAAAACAGCCGTCGCGATCAAGGGTCACGTGACCCACGCCATAAAACCTTATGTAGTCCAGCTGGCCCTTTAAGAGAGTGACTCATCGAAAGTAAATACATCTATGAGGAAGATTCTAGATGAGCAGACTAGAACTGCTTAAGAGGCAAGTTGTGACCATAAACATATTGATATGAAACATGTTTAAGATTGACTCCTGGGCTGGTATTTATAGCCAGAACAGCTTTAATGTGGGTTTAATAGTCTTTGCGCTATTAGGAGCTGTTACAGAGGGGTGTTAGCTAAGCAGGAGAGAGTTAGCTGTTACCCTTTATAATAGAGCCCTGGAGTGAAGGGGATATATGGGCGTTAGGTGAAGGGAAGCGGCCTTGTGGGCGGTCCGGGGGGAGGGGCTGGGGGCGTGTCCGACGGGCTCACCCGTGACTCATGTCTGCTTGCCTGCAGCCCAGCGATCGGCTCAGGAGCTCCCCCTGGTGGAGAAGCAGAGCGTGGACACCTACCCCGCCACGGGCGGCAAGAGGATGCTGCTCAACGGACACAACTTCCTCCCCGACTCCAAGGTCATGTTCGTGGAGAAGGCCCAAGGTGAGCCCGACACCGTGACCGCCGTCTCCGCGATGACCTCCCCTTGTCTGCGTCCAAATCTCAGTCCCTCTCTCTCTCTCTCTCTTTCTCACCGTCTGCTCCTTGATTCTTTTCTCCCGTCAAAACAGACCTTAGCCAGTCAGCCGGCCCATGTGTTATGCATTAAGACGCTATATTTTTAACCAAAATGTATTTACATTTGCAGGACTTTCCATCTCCTGCTCTCTGACGCTCGCGCGCAAGTTTAGGAATGAATCACAAACGGAGCATGTGCGATCTCTTGCTTTCCTTTATCCTCTCTCCCTCTCTCCTTCTCTCTCTCTCTCCCTCTCTCTCTCCTTCACTCTCCCTCTCTCACCTCTCTCTCTCTCCATCTCTACCCCCTTTCTCTCTCTCTCTCTCCTTCGCTCTCCTTCGCTCTCTTTCATACTTGTGGACTCTTTCTCTCTCCCACCTTTGCACACACCCCCCCCCCCCGTCCCGCCATTTCTCTGTCTCTCCACATCGTTGCTTCGATCACCTCGATCGTCTGTTTGAATCTGCCATTTCTCACACGTCTCCTGTGCGGATGGGAAGGCCGTCTGCCAGCGTGGTGTTGATATTTGAGGTCTGCAGCTTGATGCCTTGATTGCATTTGGAAACCAACTCACTGTCTGCACGAAAGCCACGTTCTGTATACATGTGATGATGATGATGATGGTGATTGAAAAGATGAGAATGAAGATATGAAACTCAGATTTTGATATCGCATAGACCATGATCTGAAGCCATGGCACGCAATGGTTTCCCGCCTGTTTCTACACTCTCTGTCATATAAACCTCACCTTCTCCAGCCATATCAAAGTATACGTACTTAACATGAACATGATAGCTGTTCCTATTGGCTCATCAGTTCAGACGGACACCCCCCCCCAACCCCCATAGCCCTCCCCTGCCCTCCCCCGATACCCTGAGACGCGTAGCGCTTCACACTGTTGTCCTTGGCATCGTCCACGGCGTTTCCCGCCCCAACGTCTAACGCCGTCCTCGTGGTGGCCACTCAGCTCGGCTTGGACGAACGCCCATCCCTGAGAGATGAGGCGTACCTCACCTCTGTGCAGAACACTGATGGATTAAGATGGATTGAAGCTTAAAAACAAGCAGTGTGGCTCCCACCAGAGGAAGACATGTACGTAGCACAGACTCATCCATCCTGCAGTGGTGCGATGCCATAGCAACAGCTGCTTCAGGGCCAAATGGGAAAACCACCTGCCAGCGATTTCACGAATGCTTCTCTGCGTAGTCAGTGTCAGGATCCTCCAGTCTCGCTTCTGGGTTTAGAGACAGGAAGGGACTGGATTTGGGGACGGAACCGTCAGGCACTAGGGCCCTGAGGCAGAGAGTCACGGTCAGGAGCCAGTGGGGAGCACTGACAAGGGTTTCCCCCATGCTTGGTACCGACATTGGATTCCACATCAATGGCCACCCAGTTTAGAAACACCCCAGCTGCAGCTCTCAGGCATGCGTGTACACACACACACACACACACACACACACACACGTTAGCCATCAACTTTGGAGTGAGATGTTTATGTGGCCACTGGCTTTGCATGTGAGCTTGGTCCTGATTGGCCAGGAGAGAGAGGGAATCCCCAAGAGAGGGAAGCCCAGCCGATCTCTTCTCTCTTCTCTCTCTCTCTCTCTCTCTCTCTCTCTTTTGGGTCTGTTATTGCGATTGACAGTGACGGTTTGTTTTCTCTCTGTCTCTGTGGCCTCCTGAGAGAGACTTCCGGGAAAGTGCATGATGGGAAGGATTCCTGTCATGCCTCCCAGTCTGGCATTCACCTGGTCTGTGTCTGCTTCTCGTGTCTGGCCTTATGTAATGGCTGCTGAGCTGTTTCCCACAATCTCAAGTTGTTGCTTACCTAGAAGCTCCGTGTCTGATGCAGAGAGTTTACTGTACCAGGTTACCGTCTGGCTGCTATAGGGAATCCAAGAAACAGAGAGAGAGGGATAGAGAGAGAGAGATAGAGCGAGAGAGGTGAAAAAGTAGAATTTTAATGTATTTCAGTGTAGCTCTGTCCTGGTGATCTGTCCTGGTGATCTGTCCTGGGTGATCTGTCTGGGTGATCTGTCCTGGTGATCTGTCCTGGTGATCTGTCTGGGCGATCTGTCCTGGGTGATCTGTCTGGGTGATCTGTCCTGGGGATCTGTCTGGGTGATCTGTCCTGTTCGAGGGCTCGGCTGGTCCACTGAGCTGCAGTCTCTTCCCACTGGCTGAGGCTACAGGTCTGGCTTTCCAGCGCAGGGTCCAGAAAACACCTCCTTCCAAACTCCAGCCCTTTAAAACAGCACCAGATGGCCTTCTTCACACACGTGTTCCACCAATTAGAAAAGCAAGACCCTGCTCCACAGGCTGTAGTGTACGCTGCAGAAGTTGTGAATTTAGGTTTGTTTTCATATACTCCCTCCCCATAACATCTAAGCTTCAGACTAAAGTAAGAAGCATTTGGTCTAAATTATTATTTTTTTTATTTTAAACTAGTTAAAGATGTAGGTTAGCAAGAGCAGTGTGTATTTTCATTCTCTATTCTCAGTTTTACTGTATGTTGATTTGAGGTTTTCTCTCTCTCTCTTCCTCTCTCTGTCCCTTCTCTCTTTCTCCCTCCCTCCCTCCCTCTCTCGCTCTATCGCTCTCTCTCTCTTTCACCCTGCTGTTTTGCGTACTGCGTTCCCTTGTGAGAGGGATGGGTTCCCTCTCAGATGAGGCCCCTTCAGGAAACATTTTCCCCAGAAAAATAATGACATTGGCTTCTAGGATGCCACGCATGTCCCCCATCAGCCTCGTGGGGACTGATGCAAGCCTGCACGTGCATGAGTGCAAATGCAGCCCGACCACAGTGTGTGTGTGTGTGTGTGTGTGTGTGTGCGTGCGTGTGTGTGCTTGGCTCCTTGAGTCGTGCATAAGTGTGTACAGATGTGTGTGTGTGTGTGTGCATGCTTGTGTGTTCATTTGTGTGTGGATGTATGTGCATGCTTCATACATGTGTGTGTGTGTGTGTGTGTGTGTGTGTGTGTGTGTGTGTGTGTGTGTGTGCGCGTGTGACTGAAGGGTGGCTAGCCGGAGGGCCTGTTTGTGTCTTAATAGGAAATGTTTTCAGTGACTCAGCTGCTAGGGATTCCCTTCAGAGGGGCAAATAGGAACAGACCAATCTTTCATAAGCACGTCCACACACACACACACACACACACACACGCATGCTGTTATAAATAGATATATAATAAATTATCACTCTTGTTTGTACCCTCATCTCCAGCAACTGGTGTTAATAAACTGATGAACTGAGATTTGTAATAGATTCTCCCCAAATCAAACAATTACGCCTCCTAAACTCGACTCTTCGTGGAATGATCCCTCTGCCGATGTTGCCGTAAGAGACGGTTTGGTTGATGACTAACTGACTATTGGTGGGTTAAAATGCTTCACGCAGAGGTTTCCAGAAACTTCCACTGTCTTCTCGGAGCTGTCTGCTTGGCTTTTCGGTGATCTCTCCCCTGTGTTTTTATTATGGGAGTGTGTGTGTGGTGTGTGCTGGTGTGTGTGGTGTGTGTGCTGGTGTGTTCGTGTGGTTGTGTGAGAGCTGTTTTTTTTTCCTTCAATTTGGGCAGTGCAACTAGTAGGCATACCTGGCACACCTCGTGGAATGAATACGTGTGTGTGCATGTGCGTGTGTGTTTGTGCGTTTGTGTGTGTGTGTGTGTGTGCGTGTGTGTGCGTGTGTGTGTGTGTGTGCTGGGGGAAGCCTGTGCTCTGACTCATAAGGGAGGAAATTCCCTTGTGACCTTGATGAGTTTTACATCTGGTCTGACTGGAACAGGGTCTGATCTGCACAGTACCACTGGAATGCTTCTCTCTCCCTCTCTCCCTCTCTCCCTCTCCCTCCCTCTCTCTGTCTCCTTCTCTTTCTCTCTCTCTCTCCTTTCTCTCTCCCTTTCCTTCTCTCTCTCTGTCTGCCTCTCTCTCCTTCTCTCTCCTCTCTCTCCCTCTTTGTGTTTATCTCGATCACTCTCCCACTCTCTCTTGCTTTCTTGCAAAAAAAATCTCCCCAACACTCACACACACACACACACACACACACACACACACACACACAGATGGGATCTGCCCCATCTACCCCACCCGTGCTGCACCCTCTACCCCACCCGTACTGCCAGCCGTGTTGACTGCTGCTCCCAAGCTCCGCCCAATCTCCGCCTCCAGCCGCTAGCTGCAGGGACCTAAACCAAAGGTCACATCCCCTGCAATCAATAACTGCATTTATCTGCCATAACTGGACATTTGCAGAGCCGAGCTGGAGAGGAAAGGAGACTGAAGTCTTTTCGCTTGTGTAATTAGGCGGCGAATCACATTTTCAGTCCTGCCGTGATGGTGACCACAGAGCAGCCCGTGCCCTCCATGACCTTTGATAGGCGGAAGCCTTGTGCCCTCTTTCCTGGGCTGGGGCAGCAGAGGAGGTCCCCCAGGGAGAGGACAGGGGAAGAGGTCCCCCAGGGAGAGGACAGGGCAGGAGGTCTCCCAGGCAGAGGACAGGGGGCTCCGGAGGAAGCGTCTGTGTCCCACTCTTGAATTCAGATACTCGTCTGTATCCCGGGACAGGCCAGGGTCACCTGTCAGTGCGACGACATCTATCTGGCCTCTGTGTCTGATGAAAGTTTTGAATATATACGTGTGTGTGTGTGTGTGTGTGTGTGTGTGTCGTCTGAGCGACACAGGCAGGTACAGAAGCTTTTCACAGATGTTGCAGGCAGCGTGTGGAAGGTTTTGTGGTTATCAGTCCTACGGCTCATCGTGACATGACGAGGTTTGTGCCTCCCGTGTGGCTGGCACCAAACTCATCTGCGGGAGGAAAACAAAAGAGAGGAAAGGGGCGATTAAGACCTCTCATTTTGTTTTTGCTTTATCTGCCAAAGCAATTTTCCTGACTTACAGGGCCGCTTGTAAAACGGCCCCGTGTAATTCTGTCCTTGGGGCCGAGAGACGGATATCGGGAGAGACGGGGGGGAGAGAGCGGCAGCGACAGGACGGGGAAGTGAGAAAAAACGAGGGAGAGGTGGGCAGAGAAGGAGAGAGAGAGAGAGAGATTAGAAAGACAGCAGAGAGAGAAGAGAGAGAGAGAGAGAGAGAGAGAAAGATTAGAGGCAGGAGAGAGTGCGAAAGAGATATTAGTGCGGGAGAGTAGACAGCAGAACCTGCAAAACATGTTTACCCTCGGCGGGCGGGAGGCGGTGAGGGGAGTCAGGGTAAGGTTTCCCCTGCTGGAGGAGTTCCCAGCACGGAGGCAGCCGAGGTTCCCTCACGGCTCAGACCGTAACGTGAGCGGCAGGCTGGGGCTTGGGGTTTACCCTTCCATGAACAGACCCCCACCCCACCCCTGCTCACCCCCTCACAGGAGCTGCCCCCCTGTAAAATCTGCTGCCCTTGCTAAAAAAGACCGGAAGGGTTATTGTAGTGGGGGAGCTGCTCGCTGTTAGCCTTCATTCATTCTTAGCCATGCTAGCGTTCTCAGGGTAGATTTTAAATAGGTCTGTATTAGGTCTCATGTCCCTCTTCGTATCCGTTCATCATTATCTCGCTGTAGTTGAGAGAGACTTTTCTTCCACCTCCCACACACACCTAGACGCACGCACACACACACACGCTGCTGCTGTTACGACAAGGTTGTGTGAGATCTGCACGCTCTTTGATGAGAATAACATGTCAGTGGAAAACCCTGAAATGGCTGGGTTTTAGAAAGTGGTGCCGTTCACACACGGCATTGACAGTGAACCACTTCCTCACAACGCTGTATTTTAGTTTCAATTAACTTTTTCCACATCTGGCATAACAAATATGCCTCAGACAACAATGGTATGACACACATATTTGTAAATACTGTAAGATGTGGTAAATAGTGTTGTAAATACAGCAAAGCATAGTGATTTACTATTAGCACACCAGCAGAACTTTGGATACCAGAAATCTGTAAAAGTGTGAATTCTTATGGAAAATTCATCTCTGATTTATGCAAATGAACAATTTCTTGTTTAGTCTGATAGTTAACGACGTTTAGCATCTAAGAATCTAATATCTTCAATTGGTATTTTACATTGAACTTCTGACCTACATATTGCAGCAGGAATAATAAGGTGCCTACCTGGGCCTTCCTCATTCCTGCATTCCACCTCACACGTGCTCTGGTTTCATAACACACAAGCGCACAACCGTTTTCCCTCCTACGAATGAGCCACGCGAACGAAAAACAAAAGAACGCCTTTGCTGTCAGGGTCACGGCACCAGAAGAACCTTATATCCATGTTTATGTGACCTAGTGCTAATCAGTGATGTGGTAAACACTGCAGTAGTTCAGGCCCGATTGAAACACCTGACTTTAGAATGATGCGCGCAGTGCAGCGTGGTGTCAGTTGTAGACAGATTGAGGAAACGCTTTCTGTGATTGGTGGATGGCTCCCTGTGAGAACGCTTTCTGTCATTGGCTGGCTGCCTGTGAGAAAGCATTGTGTCATTGGCTGGTTCTCATTTTCCCCTTATGCTGGATGAAACGATGACTTCAGCATCTTGCATTATGTCTTACAATAGGAAAACAGGGAAAGTCGGTTTACAAACCAGAGGTTCTGAAAGCTATTTTTACCTGGGATGACAACAGAGGAATGTGTTGTTGATAAGAAAGATGAGATGATGAACTGGAAGTGAAAAGAACTGCCTCATATCCCCATATTTATCTCAACCGCCTAAATATGAACTGAATTATTCAGGAATACCAGGGGACAATAATTCACTGTGCGATTATGAAACATGTCGTAGCTAGATTATCACGTAGACGAATGTAGTCTAATATGCAGCACAGCATCATACTGAACGTGTGGTCCATTTACTCAACACATCACTTTTATTTTGGGCCGATGTTTTTTATGTGTGCGCGCGTGTGTGTGTGTAATGTTTGTGTATTTTGTATTTTTAGATGGGCACCATGTGTGGGAGACCGAAGCCAAAGTTGACAGGGACTCCACCAAGCCGGTAAGTGCATTAATATTCTGATTTTGTTTTATGATGCAAGGTTTGGCCACACTCCTTACCATTCTGTCTGTCTCTGTCTCTCTCTGTCTGTCTCTCTTCCTGTCTCTCTCTCTCTTTTCCCTCTCTCTCTCTCTGTCCCTCTCTCTGTCTCTCGTCCTCTGCCCCTCTCTCTGTCTCTCTTTGTCCCTCTCTGTCTCTGTCCCTCTCTCTCTGTCTTTCTTCCTCTGTCTCTCTCACTGTCTCCCCCTCTCTGATGTAACTTTTCCTCAGTAATTACTCTGGTGTAAAAAGAAGCTGATTAGCTTGTGCAATACTTAGTGATGTTTGCACCGATTCACCACCATTTCCAGCATCACCTGTAAAGACACAAATTACTGCTCATTGTGTCCTGTTGTCTACTAGATATCACACACACAGACCCACACATGCACACATGCACAAACATTTTGTCATCAGCCCCATTTGGCGTAGTGAAAACAGGTGTAGTTCTCCTTTAACACCTGATTATTCCCTACCCACCTGTCTCTCTCTCTCTCTCTCTCTCTCTCTCTCTCTCTCAGACACACACGCACACACAAACACACACGCACCCTTGAACTCATAACAGACATTGTCCTTATTTACTAGACTAAAATCTTTCTCAGCCACTTCGTGGGGTTCATAACAGCTCGTGTGAAGTTTTGCCCCTGCTTGCGTATGTTCAACACCCCCCCCCACACACACACACACGTGCACACACACACGCACACACGCACTCTGTGGCCGCGGCTCAATGGCGTTTCATGGCCAATAACGTACTGCATGGCTTCGTTACTCATTGGGAGGAGACGACAGCGGCGAGCTCTGATTGGCTTTTTACTGCTTTGGCACGATCCTATTGGCTTATATGTTGCAAAAGCTGTTTTCATTTGGGGCTTAATTGAAACAAACTCCATTTTCCTCCATTTTCACCAGTGCCTTTTTTTGAGGGAGTGTTCTGACTCCAGGGTCGGTTTAGCGGCGTGTGTGTGTGTGTGTGTGTGTGTGTGTGTGTGTATGCCAGACATCTCGTCTGCTATCTTCATAAGCCTGCTCACAGTTGTCATCGTCCCGTAAAGCTGCCGTTTGCCCTTGTTGTGGTCGTACAGAAACAGGACCCATAATTCAACTTGGCTCCCGTCACTGTTGTTTGTTTGTGGTTGTTCTTTTCTCATTACTGAGACGAGATGCATTGCATCATCCACTAAATTAAACGTGACCCTTCCTCTTAATTGGCCTTCAGGGCCAGTTGGTAATAGGGCTACACCAACACACTGGAAAATGACAGAGGGTCCATGTGTGTATGCATGTATGTGTTGGGGAGGGGGGTGAAAGGTTAAAGAGTAACAGAGCCATATGCCTATTTAGAGCCTGCATAAACATGATTGTCTGTCTCCCCTGACACTGTCTGAGGGTGCACACGTGCACACACACACACACACACACAGGGCTGAGGTGAGCAGGCAGGCGGACAGTGTGGTTCGTTGGCCTTGACCTGCAGACACACTCGTAGTTGAAAGACTGCAGAGTCAGCAGGAAGTCTTTCCTCTATGAGTCCAGTCCCCTCCACCCTGTCTGCCGTGAGCCGGACACTCACTGACGTCAACACTACACCCCCCCCCAGTCTGTCTGGCCTAGAGGCAGGCAGATGTGAGGGGTGTCCCCCCCCAGGTCTATTCTAGGGGCCACTGAAGTCAGCTTTGTCCAAGCATGGCGCACCCTTCAGCTCACCCCCTCACTCGTCAGTGTGCTCTATATCTATCTCTCACTCCCCCTTTCACTCCTCCCTTGGTCTCTCACTCCATCTCTCACTCCTCACCCACTCCTTCTCTTATTCTCTCCAGCCTGCCCAGACCACCAGACACTCGCCGTTAGCCACATGTACAGGAGTGTAAAACAGAGGGAAAGGTCTTTGTTTCAGTGGAATATATTTGCCTTAAAATAAAGAAATCAGAAGGTTAGAAGACCTTTTTAAACATACACAGAATTAGTCCGTGTATAGTTTCCTGGAATGGGCATAAACAGTATCTGAAGCATTCCAAACTTATTATTTACTTATTTTTAGGGATATCCACCCCCCTCCCCCCTTTGCAAAATTGTTAAAATTTTATTAATATAAAAAATTCAAGTGGGAGGACACATAAAAAATGTGTGGAGTGTGGAGTGTGGAGTAATGGAGTGTGAAGTAATGGAGTGTGGAATAATGGAGTCTCTGGGTTCTAGCCATTGCTCTAGATGACGTCCCTCATGGCCCGTTATGTTGAGTGTGTGTCCCTCTCCTTCCTTCTACACAGTGTCTGATAACGTGTGTGTGGGGTATGGAGATGACAGTGTCTCATAACGTGTGTGTGGGGTATGCAGATGACAGTGTCTCATAACGTGTGTGTGGGGTATGCAGATGACAGTGTCTCATAACGTGTGTGTGGGGTATGGAGATGACAGTGTCTGATAACGTGTGTGTTGGGTATGGAGATGACAGTGTCTGATAACATGTGTGTGGGGTATACAGATGACAGTGTCTCATAACGTGTGTGTGGGGTATGCAGATGACCGTGTCTGATAACGTGTGTGTGGGGTATGGAGATAAGGCTGAAGAATATGCAGTGATATCTCTCATTCGTATGGAACAATTTAATTTAAAAATTACTATTATTTATGGGACCTAGGGTTAGTTGAAAGTTGAAAAAGTATATATGTATAGATTTGTTTTTAATTGTACTTTTAAAGACATGTACAATATAAAATATTGTATTGATTTCATAGTGAAATATGTCTTATGATAAGTTTTGTCCATTTGACTGATATTTAGTAAGTACTTTGATTTCTAGTCAGACAGAACACATTTCTCTGCGTGAGCTGGAGAGATTAATGAGCAAGCTGAAAGACCCAGATGTTGGAATATTACAGTTTCACTCTGACGAGAGTGCGTGAGTCCCAGATGTCTACAACGTGTAAAATGGCTGACTCGAAGGTCATCTTCAGTTCTACTGAGAGAACATTGTGAACATGTGTCTGTATCTGACAAACCCCATTTTGAGCATCTTAGATTGTGTGATTGTGCTCTGTTAATATTTTTGTATTGATTAAGATGAAGATTTGCATTGCTGTCAGGGTGGAGAAATTCCTGTTTTCCGTTATTTGTGCTGTTAGCGTGATGTCAGGATTGGAGAGAGGGCTATATATGTTAGCAGTTTGTGTACGGTTATACAGGTTTAAGATTTAAGAGCTCAGTGAAAAGTGGAAGGTTTATTGTTTATATCAATCTTTGATTTAATATTGTCTTTCAGGATATGATGACATCAATCAGTAGCATATTTCTGAATTATTACTGTGAAAGTTAAGCAGTTATTTCTGAAAATAGTGCTGGAACTAGTAATCCCCTTTTGTTCCATGAGGACAGAGGTGTGTACCGAGGTGTGTGTACCGAGGTGTGTGTACCGAGGTGTGTGTACAGAGTGTGTTGCCAGCTTTGAACTCGGGACTGTGCCAAACTGCTGTGTGTTTATTAGGTGCCAGGGATGTTTTGATTTTGTTCGCCTTCATCCAGGCTGACAGAACTTGATGAGATGACAGGATTTTTAAAGCATTGTAATTGTTTTCTGGATGTATTTTAAAAGACTCCATCATTGAGATCTGACGCTCTCCTTTTAAGCTCGATTAATGCTCCGCTTTGTCTCGTGTGATGCAGACTTCCCTGGTGGTGGAGATCCCGCCATACCGTAGCCAGCGAATAAGCAGCGCCGTGCCCGTCAGCTTCTACGTCTGCAACGGCAAGAGGAAGAGGAGCCAGTATCAGCGCTTCACCTACCTGCCTCCGAGCAGTAAGCATGACCCCGCCCCCTACCCTACGCGTCACCACCAAGACATTAGCATACAAGCAAACAATGGCTCACTATACCTCACCCCACCCCCCCCACCCCCCCGCTCCTACTCGGCTGACCCCGCCCACCGCAGGTCCCAGAGGGCCGGAGCCTCCGACATATGTGATACATCACGGCCTCGCGGCAGCACGGGGTGTGCTGACGAAGCCCTGGAGCACGAGCAGGGCACACACGGCTTAGCGCAGCCGGCCCGTGACCGGCCCTGGGAGGAGAGGGGGCCGCGGGAGCCCTGTTTATTTTGTTGCGGTGTTACATTTTCCTGCAGTGAGGTGTAGCGTCTGACTGCTGGAGTCCGCAGGCAGTGTTTATGTAGTTTCTCCAACCTACACACACACACAGTCACACGCACGCACACACATACATCGCACATGGTTCCACCCCTGCTCACACCTCCTAGCATGCCTCGACCTGAAGGGAGACTCGTCACACTCCTCGCTCCCATGCTAAATCTCGCATGGCGAAGCAGCAGCCGTTAGACACTCGCATCCACCCAAAACCACTAATGTTGTTAAGAATGAACGACACCTGTGAAGGACTGTTGCTCTGCCGCACCGCCGTGTTCTGCCCCGGAACGCCCCGCCCACCATCATCCTAGCCCAGGAAAACAAGTGCCGGTGGCTTTGATCAGCTAACTGCGAGAGAGGCCCAGTGAACAAAACAACATTTTAACTGATCTGTGATTACATACATTTTCAGTAGTGAAGACGCAACCGATCAGCTGGTTTAATACAGTTCCAGTTCGGTTATTTGGCTAATCAGTGTTCACGTTCTGATACAGCGTAAGAACGTTTAACCAAAAACACCAGCACGGTTACAGATCAGTGGAAGCTACGATGAAATGTAGCAGATGCTGAGTCACCCCTACATCCACGCTAGCTCCCGTATATACGCTAGCTCCCATATCCAGATACTACATCCACGCTAGCTCCAGCATCCATGCTAGCTACCGTATATACGCTAGCTCCCACATCCAGATACTACATCCACGCTAGCTACCTTATATACGCTAGCTCCCACATCCAGATACTACATCCACGCTAGCTACCTTATATACGCTAGCTCCCATATCCAGATATAACATCCACGCTTAGCTCCAGCAGCTCCCACATCTACATGCTAGCATCCATGCTAGCTCCAGCACCCGTGATGCTCCCACATCCAGATACTACATCCACGCTAGCTACCTTATATACGCTAGCTCCCACATCCAGATACTACATCCACGCTAGCTCCAGCATCCACGCTAGCTACCGTATATACGCTAGCTCCCACATCCAGATACTACATATATACGCTTACTCCCCACATCCAGATACTACACATCCATGCTAGCTCCTGCATTCACGCTAGCTCCCGTATGCACACTAGCTCCTGCATCCATGCTAGCTCCCGTATGCACGATAGCTCCCACATCCACGCTAGCTCCCGTATCCACGCTAGCTCCCGCATCCATGCTAGCTCCCGTATCCACGCTAGCTCCTGCATCCACACTAGCTCCCGCATCCATGCTAGCTCCCGTATCCACGCTAGCTCCTGCATCCACACTAGCTCCAGCATCAACGCTAGCTGACGCATCCACGCTAGCTACCGTATATACGCTAGCTCCCTATATCCACACTAGCTCCCACATCCACACTAGCTCCAGCATCCACACTAGCTCCCACATCCACACTAGCTCCCACATCCACACAAGCTCCAGCATCCACACTAGCTCCAGCATCAACGCTAGCTGACGCATCCACGCTAGCTACCTTATATACGCTAGCTCCCTATATCCACACTAGCTCCCTATATCCACACTAGCTCCCGCATCCACACAAGCTCCAGCATCCACACTAGCTCCTGCATCCACACTAGCTCCAGCATCAACGCTAGCTGACGCATCCACGCTAGCTACCGTATATACGCTAGCTCCCTATATCCACACTAGCTCCCGCATCCACACAAGCTCCAGCATCCACACTAGCTCCTGCATCCACACTAGCTCCAGCATCAACGCTAGCTGACGCATCCACGCTAGCTCCCGTATATACGCTTGCTCCCTATATCCACACTAGCTCCCACATCCACGCTAGCTCCCTACATCCACACTAGCTCCAGCATCCACACAAGCTCCAGCATCCACACTAGCTCCCACATCCACACTAGCTCCAGCATCCACACAAGCTCCAGCATCCACACTAGCTCCCACATCCACACTAGCTCCAGCATCCACACTAGCTCCCACATCCACACTAGCTCCCACATCCACACTAGCTCCAGCATCCACACTAGCTCCCACATCCACACTAGCTCCCACATCCACACTAGCTCCCACATCCACACTAGCTCCCACATCCACACAAGCTCCCACATCCACACTAGCTCCCACATCCACACTAGCTCCCACATCCACACTAGCTCCCACATCCACACTAGCTCCCACATCCACACTAGCTCCCACATCCACACTAGCTCCCACATCCACACAAGCTCCCACATCCACACTAGCTCCCACATCCACACTAGCTCCAGCATCCACACTAGCTCCCACATCCACACTAGCTCCCACATCCACACTAGCTCCCACATCCACACTAGCTCCCACATCCACACTAGCTCCCACATCCACACTAGCTCCAGCATCAACGCTAGCTGACGCATCCACGCTAGCTCCCTTATATACGCTAGCTCCCACATCCACGCTAGCTGCGTTTGTAGGGGCTCATAATTTAGGCCACGTATAGCTGAAATCACACGTACACATCCAGCCACACACAGACACACAACCATAACTGTTTCACCTTTCCTTAGTGTACCACAATAACGCAGTGTAGCAGTAAGCATGTGTGGTGAGTGTAGGGAAACGTTACCTTGATGTCTACAGGGCCTCTGAAGGCCCTTCAACCAAACGGAGCTTTACTCCTGGATCCTTCCCTGTGTATATAAAAACACACTTAGCACCCACTTCATTAGAGGCGTTTATTCATTAGAAACACCCAGTGGGTGTGCAGATACGGACCGTAGCCCATCTGTCGCCATGTTAGTCATCCATCAGGTGCCTGCTGAGCCAGGCATGAGTAGTTATTGCTGGGTGGCAGACCACTCTCCACCCAGCAGTGATTCAGCCGCGTGTGACACAGTCACGTGTGACGCGGTCGCGTTTGAAACACCCACGTGTGACACAGCCAGGCGTGACACAGCCATGCCGAACACACATGTGCCTACTGTCACGCCACTGCCACATCAACATCACGGTCCAGCAACCAGATAATATCCAGGCACACGTGACCCTGGGTTGCCTCGGGGACAGCATGGCGCGTGGAAGGACAGGCTATTGTATGCAGAGGGTGAGGGTCACGTGCAGGAATAGAGGTTCCTGTTTACACGATACGCTTTTACAGATTTCGTTCAAACTCGCATTGTTTTGATAATTTGCACTGAGCAAATTTCTCTATCCAGAGCATATTTTCTACTTCACATAAAGGTAGAATTATTAATTATAGATGTTCAGCTTTCTCAAAGTGCCAACACAGATAATGCCAGTGTAGCAGCTTAAATTGTTGTGTGTGTGTGTGTGTGTGTGTGAGGAGGTCAGGCCAGGCAGGAGTGTGGTGAGGGCACTGACATCACTTCCTGCCTCTCTTGTGTGAATGGGTCTTGCCTGCTCTCCACTTCAAGCACAATTGTGGCTGTTGACGTTTCTCACAAAGAACATCTCACGCACACTGCAGTGTCTGACTCAAAAAAACACAGCAACCGCACACATATTGTACACACATAGACACACAAGCCACCGACTGTGAAAACCGCCTCTAAAATTAGATCCACTTTCTTTAAAAAGCGGAAGGCTGACACAAACATGTTGTGGTTTGTGGGAGGTATTGAAAATAACCCAGAGTGTTTCCATTCATGTGACGTGCTCGGGCGCCGTGTAAACACAAAATCAAGTGGTAACATGTGAAGGGACAGAATTCTGACATTTTATTTACACGTGGGAGCCAGTCCGGTTGCGCGGCAACAGGCTCCGCCTACGGCAGTCACGCGAGCTTGCCGGGATGCAGATTTGACTTCTCCGGTTGTCATAAAGTCGTTTTTATCTGAATGCGTTCATCTCCAGAGAGACGTATTGTTTTGGTCGGGTAAACATAATTTGTTTTGATTTGTTGCTTATCTGTGTTGAGTGGCGTGTAGGATATGCATTATTGCTGATGCTATCTAAAGCTGTTTCTGTGAGTCAGTTCCTTCACACACACACACACACTCATGCATGCACATAGACAATGACATTCTCCACTTAACTGGAGTGAAGGAGATAAAGTTGATTGATGTAGAACTCTAACTCTATTATTCCACTACCACATTACTATTGCATTTGTGAGTATAACAGTGCTGTCTCTTTAGTATTTAACAGGTTTCAATGTTACATTTTTATTCATTTATTTATAAATGATACTAATATTTAGAGGGAGAATATCAAAATAAATACCTTAGTCTTTAAAATTCCAGTTTTTGTCTGACATGAGCAATAAGACAGCATGTGTATGTGTGTGTGCTCGTGTGTGTGTGTGTGTGTGTGTAATTGTCTGGATCAGTGTGTTGCGATGGTCACTCCTCTCTCCTGTTGTGACCATTGCTTTTCTTCTCGCACACGTGTAGTTGTGATGCTGTGTGTAGTTTTCATTTCTTTGGAAGGTAGAAACATTCTTTCTGACCACAGAAGAAGAGCAGAGACAGCCAGACACTCCGAGAACCTTCTCGGAATCCCTTTCCTTTAAAGCTCTTCGAGGATTCCTTCACAATATCAAGTTCTATAATTAAGACAAGTGGAAACCCTTTTCAGAGCATGCCGTGGCTATTGTGCCGTGGAGGGTTTTTAAAACGAAACAGCATGTTACACACTTCTGAAAGCACGACGCTCCTTCCAACCACAAGAGACTTCTGGACCAAAACCCAAATCTGGACTTGGCACCATAAAAGCGTCCACGTGTCTCACGTGTGGTGTGTGGTGACACGCACGCAACCTGGAGCGCGTTAGTGGTCCTGAGACAACATGGTGTCCTGGGTTGGACGGGGACAGAGTCTCGGTCCAGGTCAGGGGACCGTGTGTGTGCTGGTTGAGCAGAGGGAACCGTGCTGCTTCTCGGGCCGAGAGGTTTGCGCTCGAGTGGGACGGGACGGGCTCTCACTGGGAGCGAGTTGGCGTGGGTTTGGGTCGGTGACAGACAGAACCAACTGGTCCATACTGGCCACCAGCTGCCCGCCAGATTGGTCCTGCCGGGGGGGCTTGTAATTATGGCTAGGCACTCGTGACGTAATTAAGAGTCACCCGTGTCACATGGAGACCCCTTCATCCTTTCCTTCTGTCTCAAATATCAGAGCCACTGAGAGGGCATATGCTTTCTGCCTAATGCACGCTTCAGCGGCATCTCTGCGAGTAAACGTACCAGGTCTACGCATATACGTTTATGCATGCGAATATTGTTGCTTTTTCTAATTAAAATAAACTGGACTACCAGACGGAAGGTGGGAATCGGCTTTTGCGGTGGAGGTGAAGGATGCTGCAGGTCCGGCGGCGTTACTACGGCAGAGGCGGTGTAACCGTAGGAACAGCAGCCTGCAGCAGGGACCCCTCCATGCTCCCTCCATGCTCCCCCCATGCTCCCCCCCCCATGCTCCCCCCATGCTCCCTCCTCCCTCCATTCTACCTCCATTCTCCCTTTGCTATCTGCACGAGCAGGAGGAAACGTGCATTTAGCAAATATCCCTTTCAGACTCGAGGACTTTGATGCGAACAGACGGAGCGGGACGGAGAGAGAGAGAGAGAGAGAGAGAGAGAGATAGGAAGAGAAGAAGGAGCGAAAGAGAAAGAGCAGAGTGGACTACAAACTGCAGAGGAGAATGATGTATCCCCGGACCGCACACAGCTGGAGGTCGGGAGGAAATCGGAGGCAGCTGGGGAGGAGACCAGTGAATCTTCACACCACAATTCAGACTCCCAGAGCTGAGAGCAGGCAGGAGGGCCGGTCTAGGCCTGGCCCAGGGCCCTTGGCCTGCAGAGGAGAGGAGAAACGCGAGAGGGGGCGAGGAGAAGGAGACGCTAGCGTGGCTTGAGCCCCGCCGCGTTCATGTTGACGTGCCGAGGATTAAGGGCGGGGCTGAAGCTTATCCTGCCACACAGCAAGAGGCTCTGAAACCAGATTAGAGAAGGTTGAGCTGAAACAGAACAGCCCAGTTCAGACGCGGCTTAAAACTTACCTTCGATCAAACCGGACCAAACCTTTTTAAGTTGCTTTTTTTTTCCATGTCTGGAGCAAATAATCTTTGAACACAGATCAGCATTATTTAGTCCAGAAATTATTTTGTTGGTTAGATGCTTGAAAAGCATCATAAATATTGTGGTTTGGGTTGGTTGGTTTATTTGCCAGTACCACGTATATTGGTCTGGTTTAACAAATCTCCATTTGTCATTATATGCTGAGGACACGGCACCCTGTCCTTCCTAACTAGAGTGTCACGGTCTCCAATTCAACACCCCTGGTTTTGATTTTATTTCTTGCTTTTCCTCTTTGTGTACCTTTATTTTGAAATGCCCTTTTGTGTCTACCTTCACGCCCCTGTATCTTGCGTCCCCACCCTGTGTACTGGTTTCACCTGTGTCTCGTTAGATCCTTGTTTTGCCTGTTTCGGCGGCCATGTTTCTGGTCTTTGCATGTAGCCCCTTGTTTTGTTCTAGCCGCTGCTTTAGTGAAATCTATCTAGTTGTTTCTTTTGTGTCTTGTCTGGTTTTCTCTGTTGTTCTGCTCTGTATAGTTCTCGTTACCTGGTTTGTTCCTTGCTCTTTTTAGTCCTGCCGCCTTTTGGTTTGTAAGTCCGTCCGTTTACGTTCCATTCTGTTGTGTTTTCTGTTAAGTGTTCGTTGGTTCCTGATTAGTGTTTGGTTTTGTTCTATGTTTCTGTGCTCCTCTGAGTTTCATGAGTTAAGTCCTTGTTTTGTAGCTCTTATTTTCTAGTTCTAGTCTGTTGGCTCTGGTGTGTGTGTGTGTTTGTTTCTCCATGTCTGTTTAATATTCTTGTGTTTCCTGTTAGCTGTATTTTGTCTCTAGTTTGGGTTGGGTTAGGATTTTGGGATATAGTTATTAGGTTATTTTCTCTATTTTATTAATAAACCTGTGCATCTCCTGCACTTGCGTCTTGCCCACTCCGACCCCGTGTGACCCACGTTACATAGAGCGCATCGTTTCCAAGGTGATGTAGGCAGGAGGCCCCTGCTCTGGCTCAGCCAAACAAGGTTGAGGCCAGGGGCTGGTAGGCGTGGCCTCCGGGGCCCAGCGGGCAGGTGGGCGGGCCCCAGGGGCAGGGCTCTGGGAGAGGTGTGCTTCCAGGGAGCAGCGGGAGGGCCCCGCAGGGGACGCCTGGTGCACTCCCACGCCACTTAGAGCAGACGGCAATGACGTAAATCTGCACTGCGCTGGGGACTCTCACACACACACACACACACGGGTTGAGGGTGTGAAAGATCCGTTTCGTTAATGACATGCAGTGGTGGCACAAAATAAAAACGAAATCGCCATCATCGTTTGGAGAACTTTTATTCTTATTATTTAAGGATCGTAACTTGATTATAAAACGCTGTGCTTTAAAACCCAGATCTGGTGTGAAGTTAGTGAAGTGTGGGATTCCCTCCGTGTCTCTGCACGCGCAGGACTGGTGGGTTTGCTCGCCCGTCTCAAAGCAGCTCGTCCTCTCCTGCGTGCGTCCGTCAGAGCAGCGACAGCGTCTCCAGAGCGGTGGGCCACAGCTTCAGCAGGAGGTTCTCTTCAAAAATGCTCTTCTGCAGCATATTGGAGCCAGAGCTCAGGCCAAACCATACAGGCCTTTTCTTCCTTAGCGCCAGCTGCGTTATTCTAATGACTCATCCCCTTATTGGTCATTTTCTTTTCTGATTTTTTTTTTTTTTTTCTCGATAACTGCCAGTGGGATCGCCAAGTTACACTGCTCACACACACACACACACAAACACACACACTCATTTTTGGGCGCTGAGTTTTAGGAGGGGATCCTGACCGCAGCAACGTGTTCGCGTAATACACCCCCCCCCCAACCCCCCTCCCCCGGCTTGCCAGCATCCTGCCTCGTCCCACACCAACGTTTGTTCCCTTCAGTCGTTCCCTTGCGTGCTTGTTCACTTTCCCTCGGTCTGACTCGCCTCCCTCACTCACGTTGCAACGTGCCCTCTTCTTTTGCAGTCCCTATGATAAAGACAGAGCCGACAGATGACTACGAGTCCCAGGGCGCACCAAGGATGCCCGTGCGCTCAAAACCTTACTACGGCCAGCAGAGACTGCCTCCCATGATGCCTTTGGGCGAGGTGGAGCCATGCATGGTGGGCAGCTACGCCCCCTGCCTGCCCCGCCCCATTCCCATGCCTTGCTCCTCCCCCAGCTCCAGCCCTAAGCTCCATGACTTGTCGCCTGTCCCCTTCCCCAAGTGTCTGAGCACCAGTCCCACCCACTCCACCATGCCAGGTGGTGTCCCCTCCCTGCAAGATGCACCCCCACTCGGTCTGGCCTTGCCCGGCTCCCCTGACCACACCTCCCTTGCGATGTCCCACCCCCGGGGAAGCCCGCACCTCAGCAGCCCCTCCTACCACCCTCTCTACCCTGGCAGTAGCCCCTCCTCCAGCCCCTCCTCCCATCCCTCCACGCCCGGCGCTGCAGCAGAAAGCCCCTACCTGCCTGCCTTTGGCTCCGCCCAGCCCAGAGGAAGCCCGCCCACCCTGCTGGCGGAGGACAGCAGCTCCCCCACGCTGGCTGTCACCATCAAGCAAGAGCCGCAGGAGCTCGACCAGATGACTCTGGATGATGGTAGGTCCCTCAACCATTACTGCCGTAACCTAACAACCATTAACTTCGCTTCTGACCCACGTGGTCCGTTTTAATCAGTTTCTGTACTCGTTTCTGAGCTCAGCGAGCCCCTCCAGACCCACGGACTGGGGTAACAGCTGCTGGGGAAGTTTCTAGAAAGGACCACACTCTCTTTCACACTACCTCATTGGTCGGGTTTTGAGGACTCCAAACCCAACTCCCAGCATGCTTCCGTTGCTCCGTGTCTTTTGCCATATTGCACGACTTGCAAACCCTTTTACCCCACGACCCCTTTCGCGCTGCTTTCCAAGACGTTGCAGAACGGCGTTCAGGAGAAGCGGCGCTATCAGATGGTCAGGCCGTGCACTTCCTGTCCGTGAATATTCCCAAATATCCCCGTAGCACGGAGAGTTGGGTTTGCTGATGAAGCTGGGATGGCCTGGTGCTTAGAGGCTGCTGGGCTTGGTGTGCCACCAACCGCCACATCTCTTCACGTTTGTTGTTTACTGTGATTATTCACTCCCTCTGAGGATTATGTTAAAGCTTGTTGCAAACTGGTAATTCGATCCTTGCTGGCTACAGGTGCGTAGGTGTGTGTCTGTTTATGTGTGTGTGTGTGTGTGTGTGTGTGTGTGTGTGTGATTACTAGCCCGCTCATGGCTGCTGTAAATTAGCGCAGCGGGAATTCAAGCCGTCTGTCCAAACATAGCAGGCGCACGGAGGTCCGAGGTCGAGCTGGGAGCGGCCATCCAAAAACAGGGGCACACGCGTGGCCGTCGACACAAGCCCCGACGAAGGAAGTGAAACAATGGCACAGGGGCTTCCAGCGGCGAGCGGCACTCCGTGCCTTTTATTTTTCCTGAATTTGATTTGAGGGGTGTGAAGAGTTGGGGGGGGGGCATTGTTTTCATTCGGGCCTCACCGCAGGGACCTCCAGTGCTGAGCTGCCGTCATCAAGGGATCCAGGGGGGTCACCGTGGTCCCCCCTGCCCGTGTGCCCGCCAACACCCATGGGGGTGCTGGATGTTTGGCCCCGAGCCCTGGTGCCTTTCCTCTCCTAATTGCCTGCAGCTCTCTCCACTCGCTCGCCTGCCACCATCCGGGTGGTCTGCTGAATGCCCCGCCCTCTAGTGGGGAGGGAAGGTGGGCGGGGCACCCACCCCAGGAGCTCCGCCCAATAAACAGCATTCTTCTATTGCAGTGAGAGGTTAGAGGTGGCTATTGTGCTCTTGAGAGAGCGTCATTTGGGACCGTGTGTGTGTGTGTGTGAGCACACGTGCACGCGTGCATCTGTATATCTGGCTGAGTGGGCGAGTGTATTTAAGGGCTAAGCAGAAATTGAGTTAGAGTATAGCTTTCACTAAACCTGTCATCCCTGTGCCTTCAGCTCATTAATAAGCAAGGCCGAGAGAGTCGAGGTCATCTATTCGTCATCAGCCCTGTTAATAGCTTTAAACGTGCTCGGATGTGACATTTTCGAAAGTCGGGTCAGTTCACACTTGCACGACCAGCATTTATCATCATTGCTCTATCAGTGCAAGACCCAAGCCGTCATTCCTTATGTGGGCCGAAACGAAATAAATCCAATAATCTGAAGTATCACGTGTCGTTTTTATCACGCGTAAAGTACATAATGTCAAATGGCGTTTTTTATTTGCGTCCTGGACCGTGACTGTATTAAGGGAAGAGAGCGGAAACTCGAGCCACGCTCTGTGCTGCTCGTGGGCTCGTCTTACCCGGTAGCCGCCCCTCGCCTTGGCTCTGCGCGATACCGCTCCAAATTGCCCCCGTGTTGGCGGGGAGGAGGGCAGGTTATAAGAAGTAACCTCGTTTCCGTGGTTCCCCCTGCACCTCATCTTCTGTCACACGAGCCCTCATCGTGGCTTCTGTGGCTCCGCCCCCCCCATAGCCAGAAGCATCCAGTCGCATTAAACGAGCTGCAGGAATGCGTATCGATTGGCTCGGGCCTCTGGGGGGCGTCTCCAAATTAAAAAATGTTAAAAAAAAAGCAAAAAGCCCTCGGCCATCTCGCACGGCCTAATGCCTGACTGAGCGTCTGTGGTCAGCTGCTGGAGTCCTGGTAAGTGTGCGGTGGTAACTGCATCTCCATCCAACTACCCTCACACACACACACCTCCCCCTCCAACTTTGTGAACTTTCAAACGTCGAGCCAAGAAGCGAGGTAAACAATGCAGATGCACGGCACGCGAAGAGCACGTGCACGTGGAACCCAGTGCCCACGCGCCCCTAAAGCCCTCGCTTTCCACCCTCCGTGGGGCGTCCGGAGGGGGGGAGGAGGCAGATGAGCTCACCCGGGCGCCTGGAAGGGGCCCCTCAGCGTCGTGACTTGGCTCAGGGGCCCCAGGTCTGCGGTGAGTCTGATTCTGGACGGCCGTCGAGCTCTCCCGGACGCCCACGTTCTGCTCTTCCAGACACCCACGCGTCTGTCCCCCCTCCCCCCGATCACCCTCACCACAGCCGGCGGGAAGCAGCGCTCAGCCCCCACGATACCGCTCAACGTCTCCATGTCCAGCAACTGCACTAACAGTGGTGGTGTGTGTGTGTGTGTGTGTGTGTGTGTGTGTGGTTCTGGGGCTGAGGGTTTATATATATGAAACCCTCAGAATTCCCCGACACTCAGCACTGCTCTCAAACCCCCTGTCTGTTGCTAACGACATGAGAGTGTGTGGTGTTGTAGGACACGTGTTATCATCACTGCTCTCTGCTCCATCTCCGCTTCCTGCTCCTGTAGCGCCTCCGTCACGCGCTCTGCGCTGTCTTAACGCGGCAGCAGCCGCGGGGTCAGTCCCGTCTGCGGGACAAAGTGATTTACGATGCTTGGAGCGGGACATAAGAAGGGGCAGGGCGAAGCTGGCGCGCGGGTGACGGGGGCGGGAACGGTAGCCGAGCGTCTGGACGCGGGAGTTTGCGTCAGTCTTGTTTTGGTCACTAATTAAGTGGCATCGGGGGGTGTCTGGTAGCCCTACAGTCTGTAGCTGCAGCCATTGCCACTACGGAGGAGACACTGCAAGCCTGACCTCATGCTCGGGTGTGTGTGTGTGTGTGTGTGTGTGTGTGTTCAGGGGCATGAGGTAAATCTCTAGCATGTCTGCCTTTTAATTCAGTCTTGGCTATAAGCTTACAGATATTTTAGCATTGTAGATGTTCATTAAAGGTCTGAGTGGGTGGCTTCTGGTCTTTACTCATACGTGTGTGTGTGTGTGTGTGTGTGTGTGTGTGTGTGTGTCGGGGAGGAGGGGGAGGGGGTTACAGAGGGCCCTGGCGTTTGTCTCTTTTCATTAGCTACCAGCGTTAGGGGCTGAGCTCATGAAGTGCGTTTGAGAGCCTCGCTAATCAGAGCGGTGGATTCTCCACAGCTGTTGGTCTCCACACACACAGGCCCCTATTCATGGCAGAGGCACACACACACCAGCTCCGTGCCGACAGCTCTCAGCGACTCTCGTGTTTTCTTTTGTGCTGAGTTAATGTCCTAAAGCCCCAGACTGTAAAGTGTCTGGCACTGAGGGGACAGCACGTCGGCCTGGAAGAAACTTCTCCTGCGCGTCTGCTCCTCATCTAGCGTCGTTAGTCCTCTCCTTCTCTCTCTACCTTCTCACCCACTCCAAATGGAGCAGGGGTCTTCAATTTCAGAGGATCCCCCTGCTCTCAGTCCCGTGACCTGCACACACACACAGACCCCCCCACAACCACCACAACCCTCACCCCCAGTTGCCGGGGCGATTCGCGGCCTTCCTCATGGAAACTTTTACGAATGCTGGCAGGGCGCCCGGGCAACAGGAGTCCGCTCGAAACCTCTAATGATGATGGAGAGCGCGTCCGCGTCGAATCCTGCTGAGTCGCTAACGTCGGCGCTGCACCACGAGATCGGCGCTGGGGCGGAGGGGGCTCTGGGTGGGGAGGTGGAGGGGGTAAGCTGGTGGAGTAGGTGGGGGCATTAATGGTCAGGGGGGGGGGTCACGAAGGTTTGCGGAACAGAAGGGTCTGCTCTAGGCGGAGAGCTGGTGCTGGATCTTCTACTGGGAGATCGACACGGCCCTGCGGTTAGAATCTTGGCTTTTACCGCACTCAACTTTGACCTCTGTGGCTTGCTGGGAGAGGGTGGAGCTAATTGAACAGGAAACGGGGGGGTTCCTTTTGGTTAAGTGCAGAGCCTGACAGGACAGGTAAAGGAGAAGTCTGATTGTATCTTTCATTATTTATGACCAGAGAGGATGTGGCATTCTTTACTGTTATTATTGCAGAGTTTTCATATTAGGAATCCTGTTTTCCTGGCACGGTGTTGAATGATGGCTGATAAATGAACACAGGGTTTTGAAAACATTTGTAATAGTTGGAAAAAATAATCTAATACATAAACAGTGTCCTCAGAGGGCTTAGGGGTGGTGAGATGGCTAACCAACTGTAGGAACAGCACATTTTGAGATTTGAAACTGCGAATGGCATCATTGGAAACCAATAGGGCTTTGATTTAAATTTCTGCTTTTTGTTATTTTCTGTTACATCTGGAAAAACACAGCACACAATTTATAACCCCAGTATTATTTCCCATTGTGCTTAATATTGTGTCTGTGTTGAGCGACAGAAAACGAAAACAGACCACTTCTTCTTCCGTTGTATCGCTCTGTGTATTGTAAGAGGCTTCGCTAAATATGGAATTGGCGGTCATTAAGAGTGCAGTGGTCCACTGAGTGGTGGGAGTGAAGGTTCGGTAAGGCAGTGGAGCTCCGGGTCTTGAAAGAAAGTTCCAGACTTTGCGAGACGTCACAAGGAGAACTGACCCCGATTGTCAGACTTATAGGAGCTAAGAGTTGAATATGTAGGTCAACTCGAGAGCGTATTAAGTAGATATGTCAATGACTGTGGTGTTGCAGTCCACATAGGGACGAATGTCTTTGTTGGCACTGGACTTCTATTACTCTGAGGACCAAAGGGTCCACCAAAAAAGACTGAAGTGGGTCTCCGTGACGTTAGTGGGCTTCTGCTGGCACTGTGTCAGACATCTTCTTTCAGTTGAGCCCAGGCGCTGTCCCTGTGGGAGACGTACGTCTCGGTCTGGCTCGCTGGCCTTCTGCTCTGCGCGAGGCTTCTTTCCGCGTCGCAGTTCATTCAGCGTCGTCCAGTTTCAGCCGTTCCGTCATTATAGCCGCCCGTCACCAGCATGGAATCCGCCTGGTGCGTAACTGCGTCGCCGTCCAAACAAATTGGGGTTTCTTCATGTCTGAACATCGAAGGCGGTGGATCGGAAACCAGATTTTCTTTCCTGGGGAGGTTGGGGGGGGGGAGTTTGTCCCAGCGCTCGTTTCTCTCCTTGCCAGAACGCGGTTGGACCAGAGCGTCTGCCTTCGCGTTGGCCCGACGAACCAAGCGTATTCCTCCGCTGATTAATCCATGCTGTCGACGTTATTAAGTGCAAATGTTTTCAAGTGGTTCCGCGGGACCCGAGAAGCACATGTGGACGCGGGGTGGCTGCTACCGTGGCGGAGATGGAGGAGACCTGGGTGGGGGCTTGTGTGTGTGTGTGTGGTGCCTGCAGCATGCGCCTCGTGGTATCAGGGCCTCAGGGCCCCCGGGTGCTCTGTGAGGGTTAAGCCCCCACGCAGGGAGACCAGCAGGCAGCTTGCGGTCTGGCCCGAGTCGGGTTCAGTGCCCCAGAGTTCTGCTGGTACCCACAACCCAAAGATGATGGATGTATGAGGGGTTTTCTTCATCGTGCGGAGGGCAGGGTGTTTGAGCCCCAGCGTTTCCCACCTCCCGGGTGGTGTGTGGGTGTTTTTCCTGCACAGGGATTATTCATACTTTTTCTTTCATTCCTTTTCATTCCTTTGGCATTCTCAGACAACGTCGTAGAGGTCTTCAGGTTCCCTGATACGCATCTTTACACTTTAAACCCGTGCTTATCTTTTTGAAAATTATTCCCTAATCTGACGAGCAATTTTGTCTTTATCGGCAGCCAAGTTGTGTGTTGAACTGCAGCTGTTTGCATTTAAAATCGGGTTAAATGAATTTTTACATTTTTCCTAAATACCAGGTTTCTTTTTCAGTCATCATAACCTGTTCAGTATCTACACTGAAGCTGTTACTGGAATGAGAGGCTGTAGGGTATGAGGTTAAACTCGCAGGAACCTAAAGTGGCAAAGCTTCTCAGGTGGAGAGAGGAGTGGGGGAGGGGTGGAGAGATGGGTGGGGGGAGGAGCCTTCTAACATCATAGAGACCCACTTCAGTCTTTTTCAGTGGACCATTTGGTGGAGGGAAGGTGGACTGAGGGGCAGGGAGTCCTAAAAGAAATGGCTAGAAACTAAGAGTCACCCCACGGGTCACCCCACGGGTCACCCCACAGGTCACCCCACGGGTCACCCCACGGGTCACACCACGGGTCACCCCGTGAGTCACCCAGTGAGCAGATCGCTGCACATTCCTGACTTCAGCCAGGCGTAGCACGCCCTCCGCCCAGCTGGTGTTGTTACCGTGGAGGAGCGTGACACGCTGTAGGGAGTCCCCCTCACAGGGATCCTGTCTGTGCTTTTCTGGAACCCCCAGGGCCCCATCTGGAGAGCTGGAGTCCAGTTTGAGGATTTGGACACCACACACCTTTATCTGAGAAAGTGAGAGGACTGTCTCCCTCTCTCTCTCACACATACACACAAACACACACACACACACACACACACACAGCCAGGCAGACTGACAGGAAAAAGTGAGAAGGAAGAGGGAGTCCACGCTCCAGTTTCTAAAGTTCTCCTCCACTTTCCCACAATGCTGCTGTTATTGCCTCACGCGCACACAGGAGCTCCACGTGTGCTGCTCCACATGTGTCCCTCAGAGCCGCCCCAAGCCCGCACTCCCCCTCATAAAAGCACCTAATACACCGAGAGGCTTCCGGGGGCTCCGCGGACCTCTTGTTTAGCGGAGGGATTTAGTGACTTGGGTTCACGGACTTGTCGTCGTGGGCCTGCTTCTAAGCGCGCTAGCGTGGAGCGTTACGGCGAGCTCGTGAATCAGCCGCGCTCCGAGTCCCAATCAGTCGTCGGACTCGTAAAAGTGTCCAGTCCACATGTGCTTCTGGTCCTCTCGCCCCCACTTATGTATCTCATAACTAATATGAATTACTTTAGGTCTGGAGAATTCTTGACGTGGCCGCAGTGTCCCAGCGATGCAGAGGGGAGCAGTGCGAAGAACTTAAGTCGTGATTTGCACGGTTGTTCTTTAGTAAAACGCTTTAATAGAGGAGTTGGCTTGCATGCAGCATTAAAATATTAGGAATCATATATTCGCATTTGTAAATTCCGGTGGAACCTCCACAGTTTTCAGGTACCGTCAGTTAACCCTTTACTCTCCGCTCTCAGAACTACAAACGTCTCTTGTTACCGTCAGCGTGAGAGGTCTGCAGCTACAGTCTGGTGTGTATACGATAAGCATGCCATAGCAGAATTCGGTTTGTTAATTCGTGCTCTTATACCTATGTAAACAAAAGCAGCAACTAAGTGACACACGGGCCAGTCATCCGTCTTCCTCGAAGAATGTCTAAAACCACGACCAGGCTGTGAGCCCTCGTGTGTGAGACGGAGCCAGCAGGCGGATCTGCGTGCGTGGAGGCTAGTCGCTGGTGTTTATGTTGAAGCCGCAAGATTTATACTGGACGGGCGTTCCCTGCCTCTGTTAAGACACTCAGACCGGGAGAGCAGGCAGGCAGGACCAGCATTAAATCTGCAGGTGATGAAATCGCATAGCCATAACCTGGTGAAGGTGTGTGTGTGTGTTTGTGTGTGTGAGAGAGAGAGAGAGAGAGATGGTTCAGAGTCACTGGGTAAAGCGG